>QFEF01001134.1:0-23321 GCA_003316035.1 Neoboletus subvelutipes
CGGCCTATTCGGGTCAAAGCGTAGTCTTGGCAGATGAAATGGTCGTCCACGCCTGCGAGCTATGTGGGGGGTAAGCGATGATAATGTTACCTCGTTGGACCAGCGTACTTTAAATAGGACGGCCGCAACGATGCCGGTGCGATCTTTCCCCGCTGGAATAACGTTCTGTCAATGATAAGCACCACATGGTGGGATGCGAAAAGAGACCTGTGCAGTGGAATAGGAATGGGGCGTTTGGTCTATCTCGGACGTGTCGAAGAATAGCACCAAACGCGCGACCACCGTGATCTAGTATTTGGGAGTATAATTTCATGAATGCCTGTACAAGCGCTCAGCGGCGGGTCGATTTCATGAAAGGTGGTTGCCGCTGTACCTCCGTAGTACCGCTTGCGTACAGTTCGAATTTTCTACCGAAAATAAGGGTAAGCGAAGAACATCGAGTCGCCCACCGAACACACCTCGCCATGCTTTCTGGGCTGTAGTCCTCGTTTGTAAAGACAGGCGTGCGCAATATTTGCACACCTTCGATAGTGGGTATTGGAGTGCAGTATTTCTGCATCTCCGGATCCGACCTAAGATCAAATACAGTAGTAATCCCGAGTGTCCTCATCTGTTGAATGCCTAGTATACATGACATGAGGAGGTGCCGCGAGGGCTGCGAGGATAGCATGGAAGTTTAGGATACCTTCTTCCGTGATATTGGAAACTTCCGCGCCGCGAAAGGCATAGCCAGGTTTCGTCATAAGATTGGGTGTGGTGGTGGGGTAGGACCCTAGGTCGCGGACGTTGCACACTCCGGATATTTGCACAAAAGGAGGTCTCGAGAGAATGTCTGCGACATATGCAGGGTCCAGCGCTTCCAGCGAGTTGTCCGTCGCGGTCATAACGAGCGACGGAAGGAACAGGGATAAGAACAAGAAAGGTACGGTATTAGCTGTAATTATATGAGCTCGGGTCTGGACGTTCGTCATAACGAGCGCTGAACACGTGATGGACACCTCAGGCTAGTGGGTAGATTAGTCATGCGCAGGGATTGGGGCGAGCCGGATGTCTTCCACCGACCAAGAACCTCAGGCCATCCGGCCTGTGCAGGTCCTCTATTGCGAGAGTATGGCATCTCCATTCTTCAACATTTCCCGCTTGAAAATACTTTTCTCGACATAGTTTGCACATTTCCTCCAGAGTACTGTGAATTTGGGTCGAGTTTGACCAAGTGCAAGGAATGGTTACATCCAGCTCACCCCCAGCTATTTGAGAAGTATTACTCGGAGGGTGAGTGATCCCGTATACTTCATCACACCATCAAGCCCTTGACGATCATACCAATCAGACGCCCTCCAGTCGAAGCTCGGCACGCTCAGCTTAGAGGCTCAGGCCAAGCTCGAGAAGGATATCGCAAAGAAAGAAGCAAAGGCTGAGGCTAAGGCGGATGCTGCCCTTAAGAAGAAGATGGTGGGCTTTTAAGTCCACCATTCTGAACTGAACTGTTGATTCATACATCGACAGGCTTCGCAAGTCATGATCAAACGCATCGAGCGAAACAAGCGCAAGTTTGTCACGGCTATCCATGGCCTTGAAGCGTTCGGTGGGTTGCTTGCGCGTGCCTTTACAAGAGTTACGGGTTCGCTGATAAGCACGCTGCGTGTATGGCAGACATTGAGTTGAAGAAGGCAGCCAAGTTCCTGGCCCAGAAATTTGCAACAGGCGCGTCTGTTACGAAGAACGCACAAGGGCAAGATGAGATTGTTGTGCAAGGAGACGTGTCTGATGAGATTCTGGAGCTGATCGAGAATAACACAGGTATCTTCAAAGGGATCCCTGCGGCAAACGTGGAAATGGTGGAAGATAAGAAGAAGAAAGCGGCCGAGTAGCTGTACAACTAGGATTGCATCGTATACCACAACTATTAGCCGTGTACATATGTACATTGTTTACTGAGTGCTATGATGTCACTTAACCCATTGGAATATATTTAGCTGAGGCAACTCCTATTCACATTACTCTACTCGACTCCCTGACGCCCAAAGACATTGAAACGCCATGTTGCCAACCATAGTAATACTACGTCGACTTTCCGCAGCCCCAACTGGCCCGAGCTGCAGGCTTCTTGCCCGCACCATCCACGGAGGCCGCATAACTCGACAACAACGCGACCAGCCAAACTCTGTTTTACATGACAGGGAGAACTACTTTGTGGACAACGACGATACACCTCCACCAAACAACCCTATATACAAAGTGGATGCGACCTCAGACGCCGTACAGAGTGCGTACGAGTCACCTTCTGGGCCGTGGAGCCGGGCGGGTGCGGGGACGGAGGAGTACCGGACTATCAGCAAGGACGAGCCGTATGATGTACCGAATGGTCCAGATGCGAAGCTGAGGTGTGGCGGAAAGAAAAGGTACACGGAGGACAAGGGTCCGGAGACGAGCCAAGGTGGGGGAGGTCCGGAAGGCACCCAGCGTTGGGGCCGGAAACCTGAAGGACAACTTCCTGGATGACCCTGTAGGACCAATATTATGTTTCATGTTTCGAATCAATCCGCCCGTTTGCCATTTTGGAAGAGAAGACGTTGGTGTAGGCACCGGACTAATGAATCATAGACTTCTCGCGGACGCCGTCGCCAGTAGCCACAGAAACATAGAGGCACCACCGGTCCGCTTGGGCCAGCGTCACTAGGATAATACCCTGAAGGTCAACCGAACAATGACCTGTCTGAGCAAGAGACGCACGGCGAGGATGGTGGGAATAACGTCTCTAATTGACTCTCAGTCATGAGCGGGGCGCGGTGGGGGCGTGGAGCCAGCCAAAGCCGGGTCCCCATCATGGCCGTGATCCATGATGGGATTTTCGACGACTGAAGCTAAGGGCTTCAGGCATCAAAAGCAGGCAGTAGATACGTGGCGACCTAGTAGATGGTGTACATTCAACCCGGAAACCGCTCTGGACAGACTTGATGACGAGATGGAGAGACCAAAGAATTCAGATTACTTCATGGTAGTAAAATCAATACGATTTGCGTGCGCGACGTGGGTTTATTCCAATACCATATTGAATATTGAACCTCAGAGCTCTTGTACATCGGCAATCCTATGTAGAATTTCCCTGAACTGACTAAAGTATCCAGTTGAGATAGTGGAAAGGGTGAAAGCAGTAATAGAGCTCACCCACACTCCCACCTCTCCACTTTTCTCTCTCGAACCACACTTCTCGCAAGTCTGTACGGAAGTAAGCTTTATTCATTAAGAGGCCACATGAAGAGATAGAGATATCCATACCCGATACGCGTCAAGGCTGCGCGTCTACCAAGTAATAATTAATACTCGTAAAAGTCAGACGGAACACCGTTGTCGTACAGATTGTAGTGTTTACCGCTTCATCGCAGGTGGTGTGATCGGTGCATGTGTATAGCGCCCAAGCGTAGTTTAAGGGATCGTACTA
Organism: Neoboletus subvelutipes; assembly: GCA_003316035.1. Lineage (NCBI taxonomy): Eukaryota > Fungi > Basidiomycota > Agaricomycetes > Boletales > Boletaceae > Neoboletus > Neoboletus subvelutipes. The sequence goes on from QFEF01001134.1 coordinate 3,443, forward strand.
ATAAAGGGACCGGGAGCCCATGCCATTCGGGGCGCCTTCCCTGTCGTCTTTCGGAACACTGTTGGCGTCACATGCGCCTGCCAGGTTAGGGGGCTGCGCGGATTCCTACGGTCCTTTGATTTTGACACAGGATTGATAGTCGTTTAGGGCAGGCAGTCTCGCGCCAAATGTGAGTCTTGGCGCGTCGCGAACTCGCCTCTTGACCTTCGATATCTACTACTAGCAGAAAAAGACGATGGACATCGACGGTTTGTCGTCGCCACTAGCACCGAGGTCGTCGTTGCCGCCGAGCAGCGCACCAAATCCAACAGCGTCGTCCAATGCTACTCCAAGATCAGTCCGACGGCCAGCAACGGATGCGCTGGCGTTTGGCAACAGCGAAACACAAGAAGCCCAGGGAGATGATGAAACAGGTGCAAGGCCCAGACGGAGACCAAGAAACCAGCCGGGTGGCGACATCCCAATGGTTAGGGACGCGGTAGGCGAGAGCGTATGCGAAAGCTTTGAAGCGTTTCTGAAAACGTGAGTGATGATTGGGTGGTTGTGTTCCGTGCCTGACCGCGTCGTACTCTAGTTTTACTGAAGATGTCGCTCTACCGTCTACACCTGCCTCTGATGGTGGCTTACCTGAAGTGGCGGATGGAGAGCTGGTGTATGTCCAGCAGATCCACACCATGCGCGAATACGAAATTACGACGCTCTACGTGGACTATGGTCACCTTTTGCAGAGAGACGACGTCCTTGCGGACGCAATCCAGAAGCAATATTACAGATTCCTCCCCTACCTGCGCCGCGCGCTTCACAACTTGGTCGCAGAGTATGAACCCGAATATCTCAAAATAAATCCAACTGCCGCCACCACAGACTCTTCAAACCTCCAATCCCGCGAATTCAACATTGCATTCTATCATCTCCCATTGGTCTCTGGCATTCGGGATCTCCGCACAGATAAAATCGGTACCCTGATGAGTATCAGTGGTACGGTGACGAGAACAAGTGAAGTCAGGCCTGAGCTGCTGTACGGAAGCTTTATTTGCGAAGTTTGTGGTGGTCTCGTCAATGAGATAGAACAACAATTCAAGTATACCGAGGTACAATTTTCAACATTTACGTAGCTTGTATCTTCCTGATCACCGACGTACAGCCCAGTTTGTGTCCCAACCCAACCTGCGGTAACCGCGTTGCATGGCAACTTCAAATCGATACCTCAAAATTCACAGATTGGCAAAAGGTTCGCATTCAGGAAAACCCTTCCGAGATACCAACTGGCTCTATGCCTCGGTCTCTTGATGTCATCCTTCGATCCGAGCTCGTTGAACGAGCAAAGGCTGGAGATAAATGTGTATTTACAGGAACATTCATCGTCGTGCCAGACGTCAGTCAACTTGGATTACCCGGTGGAAACAAGGCGGAGCTGATGCGGGAGGCGAGCAAAAGCGGGGCGAATGCTGCAACGGGGGGTGTTAGCAGCGGTGTAACAGGCCTGAAGAGTCTCGGTGTGCGGGATCTGCAGTATAAAACAGCTTTCCTGGCTTGCATGGTACACGATGCTGATGGCAGAGTGAGTGGCGTATATGTGTATCACCACAATGACTAATGTTGGTTGCAGGGTGGTACCAATGTTCGTGGTGAAGAAGAAGACGGCGAGGAGGATGGACAAGCCTTCCTCAGATCACTAACTGAGCCTGAATTCGACGAACTGAAGAGCATGATCGACTCGGATCACATCTACTCACGGCTGGTGGAGAGTATAGCGCCAACAGTCTATGGGCATGAAATTGTAAAGAAGGGACTCTTGCTGCAATTGATGGGCGGTGTACACAAGCAAACCGCTGAAGGGATGCACTTGCGTGGTGATATCAACATTTGCATCATTGGAGATCCGTCTACGTCAAAGTCACAGTTCCTCAAGTGGGTGTTAATCTCCTTCCATCTCACAAGCGCAAACCAACCAAGTATCTGCCAGGTATATCTGTTCCTTCCTGCCTCGTGCAGTCTACACCTCTGGAAAAGCATCCTCTGCTGCTGGTCTCACAGCAGCAGTTGTAAAGGACGAAGAAACAGGTGACTTTACCATCGAGGCTGGTGCTCTGATGCTAGCCGACAATGGTATATGCGCCATTGACGAGTTCGACAAGATGGATATCTCGGATCAAGTAGCCATCCACGAGGCCATGGAACAGCAAACGATATCCATAGCCAAAGCTGGTATCCACGCAACACTCAATGCCCGGACGTCGATTCTGGCCGCTGCGAATCCTATCGGCGGACGATATGACCGAAAGAAAACGCTCAGGGCTAACCTTGCTATGAGTGCACCGATCATGAGTAGATTCGATATGTTCTTTGTTGTCCTTGATGAGTGCGATGAAAAGACGGATCTGAACATTGCCAAGCATATCGTTAATGTCCATCGTTTCCAAGATGAAGCCATTAATCCAGAGTTCAGCACAGAGGCTTTGCAACGTTATATTCGCTACGCACGAACGTTCAGTCCCAAGGTGAGGAAACAACTCTTTGAGTCTGTAGGATTTGCTGACCCTTCGTAGCTCACACCCGAAGCAGCGGATGTCTTGGTTGAAAAGTACAGAATCTTGCGGCAGGATGACGCTACTGGCGTAGGTCGAAACTCGTATCGGATTACTGTTCGACAGCTCGAAAGTATGATCCGTCTCAGCGAAGCGATTGCCCGCGCGAACTGTACGGCTGAGATAACTCCTGCATTCGTGCGCGAAGCATACACACTCTTGCGGCAATCCATCATCCACGTCGAGCAGGACGATATCGATTTTGACGAGGAAGAGCTCGAGGGCGAGCGTGGTGCTAATGGGAACGCAGTGCAGGCTGCTAACGGGCTTGACGAGAGCCAGGACGTGGAAATGTCGTCGGCTGAGATCGAAGCGATGGATGCGGCGGAGGAGAGTTCGTTAGGATTGAGCCGCGTGGCGACAAGCAGTGGTGCTGGACCGTCATCGTCGTCGCGGGCAGGGAGCGCGCTCCCAGAAGCACCTGCCCCTGCCCCGCCTCAGCCAAGACGGCGAATGATTATCACTCACGACAAGTACATGACATTGCAGAGTCTCGTGGTGTTGCATATTTCTGCAACGGAACAAGAGACTGGGCAAGGGATTGACAGGGACGAGCTCATCGACTGGTACCTCGAACTCAAGGAATCGGAGATACAGGACGTTGAAGAGCTAGAGTACGAAAAGGAGCTCATCATGAAGCTTTTGAGGAAGCTGGTGAAGGTATGGAAGTTTAGCGTGCTGATTCTTGGCTCAGTTTGACCGAAATGAATTGCGTCATGCAGGATAAGTTCCTTCTGGAAGTTCGTGGGGACGTGCAAGAATCGTTGCCAGAGTCAGCCAGCGATGGAACGGTGCAACAGTCTTCCTCGGGACAGACGGGAGATAATGATCGTGTGTACTACATGGTTCATCCTTCGGTGGATACGGAAGGGGAATCTTCCCATCCATAATCGTGTTGGATAATCGTCGCTGATCTGCGTGTTGTTTTGTTGCTGTATCTTGTGTACCAGAGTCGTACTGTGTAACTTTGGCTGAATAGTTCCCGCGCTAGTTGGACTTCAAAGCTTCACCACTTAGTTGCTGGAACTGAGGGACATCACCGTAACTTGGAGCGCAGGGTAGATCTAGCCATTTGCTGAGCTGCACTGCGGTGTCGATTATCACTGCAACATCGATCTCGATGCGGTGTGGCCTGAGGTCGATCTACCAGTGAACGCTCGAAGCCCTCGGAGAGAATGGCAACAAACAACCTTGATACCCAAACGGTTCCGGTGCTGCTGCTAGACGGCAGTTTCCAATACCCCTCTATATCACCAGATACCACAGCCCAGGATCTTCTCGAAACCCTAATACAGCTGGACGAGGTCAAAGATACTGTGCTCGACGTCGCATCCTCCACCTGGGCACTTCGACGTGTGCGGAAGGAAAAACCAGGTCGCTTGTGGGACGAGACAGAGCTAGCTACTCTCGGCGACGGTAAGAACTCGGTAAACACCCGATCCGTGCCAATACTTACGTTCAGGACGACACTCTTTCTGTAATCCAGGCATCCTAGAACCGACGTCGCCCATCGCCCCACTCTTGAACAAGTCCAACCCAGATCCAGCGGATCCCTCTCTGAAGCAATTCTCCGCGTTCCCGCTGACCTCCCGGCCGCGTATCCCTGTACTGCGGCTCATCGCCCGACATCCTCTCCATTCGATATCGCTTGCCTGTTTGCGCATACCGGAGATCGACGATGGTTTCGAATGGACTGTGTTCTTTGGTAAAGATGCCACTGTCGAAGACGTCGTCAACAACGTCATTCAAGAGCTTGGTTTACTCAAGGTACTCCCTTCTGCCCGTGGAGGTGGACAGATCGAGTATGTGCTTGAGGTGCTTTCTGGAAACCAAGGTGCGCAGTTCTCGATCCTTCACGACTCCTCAGTGGGGGTGATAATGCTGACTTCGATGATAAGCTACACAATTGTCCGGGTCCACACTCATGATCGATATTCTGAGGTCTTCCGAGCACCCACCTACCATCCGGTTCTGCATTCCGGACCAATGGTTCCGTCGCAAACCGCGTCCCTCTTCTACCCAATCGCGTACGGAGACTGACAGCTCTGCGGACAAGGAAGGGGAAGGTACCGCAAAGCAGAACAAGTCGAGCGCTGGGTCTTCTAAACCTTTCCCGATTACTCTCAGGCCAGGGTCCCCCGAGTGGCGAAGTTCTGTCGCTCAAAGTCGTCTCACGAGCTTGTTGCCTAGCTGGTCTCAGCCTGCACCTGCGACGAGTTCGGCGGTCGTCGCAACCCCTACTGGTAATCGGAAGAGCGTCAGCGAACCTTTGCAGGTTCAACAGAATACGGGTGGAAGTCTTTCGGTGGGAGAAAGTGTCAGCTCGGGTGAATTCGACTCGGAAGAGTTTGAACGCTGTATAGTAAGCAGTGTCTTTCGTTTCAAAAAGAGTGCTGAGAACTTGCTTCCAGGATCTGGTAGGTGTCAAGGGCGAGGCGAGGACAAATATGCATTCAATGCCGCCAGAGAAGAAACGACAACTTATGAAGCAATTACGAGGGAATTTTGACAAGGCCACTTCAGCTAGCCCTCTAGCTTCCCCGGCCTCTGCGACTTATGGACCGTCTAGCGGAAGTGCGCTTCTCCCTCGACTTGTTCCACAGCTCAGTGGCGATTCGAGGTTCTTCAAACGATTCTCGGCGTTTCCGACGTGGGGCTCCACGACCTCCTCCCCACCTCCGAGTGGTAACCTTAAGAGTCGCTCGAGTGGCGAATTTGCGACAGGGCGCAGATTCTCTGTTTCTTCGGAGAGCGTAGAAGAAGACGCACAGTATGTACAGCCACAAGCCACTGGAAGTATGTTCAGTACTTGGTGGGCAGCTTTGGGAGGTGAGGCAGCCACAGATAACGAGCATTCGAAATCCGCTCGTGCCTATGTGGATGGCATACGCAAGTCGCGGAATGTGGATTCGAAGCTCACGAAACACCTTATCTCGTTGCGAGTGCATCTGTCCACTGCTAAGCTGCCCTGGATCGAGAGTTTCATAGGTGAAGAAGGTATCATTGCTATCAGCGGTTTGCTTTCTTCCTTAGTCGGAAAGGGCGGAAAGAGAAAGGTTAGTACCGATAGTGAGAACAGCGTTCTCTTAGAGGTGATCCGGTCGCTGAGAGTCCTCTTGAATACCGAGGTGCGTCATTGAAATGGACTCGACTACAACGTAGAGAGTCGAATGGCTTCGTGGTAGCCCGGATTTGATGCTGTCCTTCTGTCTCCAACTATCGTCACGCACATTGCATACTCCCTTCATGGAACGTCTCTCAAAATCAGGACGCTGGCGGCGGAGCTTCTCGCAGCGATATGCATGGTCTCGTTCGACGAAGGTCATCGTGCCGTTTTGGCTGCCTTATCGGAGTATCGGATCGCACATAATGAACTCTTCCGGTTTCAGTCATTGGTATCGGCCCTCCAAATACCAGACTCTGCAGAGTCTGTAGTACCGGAGGTGATGTTACCTATGGAAGAGGAGGGGGTATGGGAAGCTAGGACGGCATTCATGGCGCTCATCAATGCCCTGACAAATTGTCCCCACATGCTAGAGGAAAGGATTGTGCTGCGAGACGAGTTCGGTCGACGAGGACTAAATGAAGTGGTTGCGGTACGTCGTAGTCCTGACTTGATGTCCTTAGTGTGACGTCTTGATGTCCCTTCTAGGCACTCCGATACATTAAACCTCCAGATTCGCTGCTGAAGCAGCTGGATATGTATACGGAGGAGAAATATGAGGACGAAGAAGATTTTCGTGAACGGGCACGGAAGGCGGTGCGGGATAGTCGTAGGCAATCAAGGGAAGCATCAGAATCGAGCATTTTGTTCGATGAGATCATACAAGCTGCTCGGTTGCTCGAGGCTGAAGGCATTGTGGAGAGCATCCTTCGCAAACTAAATACCGTTTTCCAAGGCGTTTCTGACCCGTTTGTATCATTTCACGTTTCACTAATGACTTTGGTTCTGATGGTGCTTTAGGTTATTGAAGAGTGGGACCCTTTCCGTCGTAGATGAATTCGTTGGGGGTGTTGCTGTGATAGGGGACTCGTATGCTTTTTTTTTGCATCGGTAATGCCGATCAACAACAAGAACTAATGCAGAGTATCCAGCGAGCAAGCATGGACGACCTTCTTGCAGACACTGGTCGCATCAGTACAACGACTCTCTGGGCGAAAGCTGCCCATCGGCAACACTAAGACATTGGAAGAGGAGGTCCAGAAGTTGCGTAATCAAGCGGAGGACCTCACTCGAGAGGTTTGCCTCGGCTATTCCTCCCATGCATAGTCTCACTGCTTGCGCAGAATGCGACGTTGGAGACCGGCAGCGGCCATCGCCATCGCCGGGAGGGCTCCGCCATATATGTCGGAGCCGATTCGTCACCCGTGCCTACATCTCCACCGACACCGTCTCCAGAATCGAAAGCCAATTCGGGTTCCAAGACCGGGAATGAGGCATGTTGACTCCAATGTCGACGTACTTTTTCGTGGCCGTGGATGATTTACCACATGTTTCTGTAGGTAATCACTGGGCTGATGCAAAGGCTGAGACAGAAGGAGAAGGAAGTTACTCAACTCTTGGGTGAAATAGACCGACTGAAGATTCAGCACTCGGTCGAGTCGTATGATCCCGTGAGCTGGCCCAATTTCTTTGCGTTGTTGGGTTGGAAAATGATAATCATATTCGAATCTAGGATGACAGGGCCAGGAAAGAGCGTGACAAGGCGAAAATAAATGTACTCAGCGAAGAAATCACGACGCTTAAAGAAAGGGTGGGTCAAAGTAAAATCAGTTTCCTCGTTGTTCTCGCGCTCAGGTGTTTCGAAACAAGATTGGTGTGATGGATAACTCGATTTATAACAAAGACAACGAGATAGCAAATATCAAGCGTGCACTAGAGTCGGTATATTCTTGCTTTCACCCCAAGGAAGACGAGAAGACAAATGACATGGACATTCAATTGATCGTCAGTCGAACTCTCGACAAGATATCGGAGAGAAAGCAGGAGGTCGTCGCGCTCAAGACTGAGGTCCAAGTACTCACGCAGTCCTTGGCTGGGCGGACCAAGGAGCAGGAGTTCAAAGTTAACAATCCACCCCCGCCACCCCCTCCAGCGGATCATAGAAAGGTCACGGTATCGAAGGGTAATAAGATCGAACCACTCGTGATGATGGACACTGTAGATTCACCTGAAGAGACTCCGCCTCCACCGCTTCCTCCCTCAGGTCCTGCTCTGCCTATATCTCCGCTCAAGTCCTCGCAGGGCACGCCATCGTTGGATTCTCTGTCATCGCCCCCGCCTCCTCCCCCGTCGCCACTGCCACCACCAATGTTCGGAAGTGGTGTTCCTTCTCCCCCGCCCCCGCCTCCGCCCCCGCCCCCACCCCCACCGCCTCTTCCTAGTAGTAATGTACCTCCCCCACCACCACCCGGATCCGCGATGCATAGCCGAAGCAGACCAAAACAATCTGGTCCACGATTAAAGCCCTTCTTCTGGAACAAACTAGACAACAATTCTATTGGCTCGACGGTGTGGTCAGAGCCGTCGCTTGTTTCTGAGTTTCAGATGGATGATCTGGAGGCTACTTTCACGATCGACACTACACCTCAAACTCCGTCGCGGATAGCCAGCTCCACTGGAAAGCAGAACGTTACTACTCTTTTGGAGACTACGAGGGCGAATAATATTGGTAGGGTCGATATTTGTCCTAATACCAGCTGTCGTGCTGATTCATCGGGTGACAGCCATTATGCTATCTCGCTTCAAGATCGGATATCCTGCCATCCGACAAGCCCTTCTTGACCTCGACGATGCTATATTATCGATAGATGAGCTAAAGGCGATCAGTAAACAGCTGCCGACCACCGAGGAGGTTCGTGAATCTCTTTCTCACATTTCCAAAGCTGATCTGACCGATGTCCGTTATCCCAGATGACACGAATCAAGGATTTTGGAGACGTCACGAAGCTTGCAAAAGCTGATCAGTACATCCATGAAGTTTATAGCTACCATTCATTATTTCGGGATAGTCAACTGAAATTCTCCTAGATTATGCCCATTCCCAGGCTTTCACAAAGACTGGAATGCATGATGTTCCGCCAGAAATTCGAGCTAGACGTGGAAGAGATCCGCCCTGACCTAAAGACCGTACGAGACGCTTGTCGAGAGCTCCGGACGTCCCAACTATTCAAAAAAACCATACAGGTGACGTGTATAAAATCCGTATTCACAGAAAGATTTGACGATTCGCCAGGTTATACTCGCTGTTGGGAATAAGTTGAATGGTTCGTCTTTCCGTGGTGGTGCTCGGGGCTTTCGACTGGAAGCACTACTCAAGGTAACTCCGAGTCGCCCGTTTGGTGGAAAAGTTTATTAAACGAATACAGATGAAGGAAACCAAGACTGCGAAAGCGACTCCCGACTGTCCGACTTTGCTTCATTACATCGCTCGGGTGTTGATTCGTACGGAACCCAAGTTGACGCTGTTTATCGAGGAGCTGCCCAACCTGGAGCCTGCTGCTCGCAGTGAGCTTTGTCTTGCTTAGGGACCTTAAAGGGATGACCCAGGGCTAACACTGTTCCAAGTTTCCTTCCAATTTGTTTCACAGGCCGTCCAGTCTGCAATCGCGTCTCGCGCAAAAGTCGAAGCAGAGGTACAATTGATGACGCAACTCAGGCATCCCTCGGTGAACGACCAATTCGTCACGGTCATGCAAGTAAGTCGTATTTGTTCCGTTACTTTCGTCCTCCGTTCCTTGACCTCTCGTAGCAATTCATAGTACAAGTCTCAGGTTCCATTGAGGCACTGAAGGAGATGACGGCCTCGGTGGAGAATGATCTACGCTCTCTACTTAGTTATTATGGAGAGTCGCCCGATTCTCCAGATAGCCTGAAGCCGGATGATTTTTTCGGCATGATATGTTCCTTCTCGTCATCACTTCAGGTACGCTTAACCTTTGAGCACCCGGACTATTTCCCTTTTTTGACGGGATCGTTCGCTTGCAGAAAGCTGCCATCGATGTTGCACCACGTACGCCGACTCTACCGCCACCTTCTAATGATAAACAGGAGGTAAGAGTGCTTGCGGAGAAGGCATATCCATATATCTCAAATTTGCCAATCCAGACCATCGAGAGCGCAGAGCAGACAGCAAACGACCTGCTCGCTCCTCCCAGGCACGAACGGCAGCGGACATTTGGTCGTGGTGATCTTGATGAAGCACTGCGCACTTTGAAAGACGGACAAGGTCGAAGACCGCGCAGAGTGCCTGTGAGCAAAGTATTCGTCGACGGTCGACAGGATGGACGGACAGAATCGCAAGCTTCGACGCAATGACCGAGCGTTCGGCTAATCTAATATTACAACATCTTTTCTTTTACCATCCTTGCGTTTGCTCCGATATGTATCTCATATCTGTCCTTTTTCGTGGGACTATCTATGCTGGGATCTTGTACCGTAATTACCTTTAGATATGAGAGGGAAATCCAAAAATGGACTGCCGCACCATCATTGGGCATTTAAGGGGGATACCTTGTCACATCGGTTGACGCAATCCAAGAGGATGTTGAAGAACGTCTCTACCTAGAGAATGGTTAGCAATACAATGTGTACACAGTACTCAAGGAGAGACCTCCCTCGAGCGACTCCAATACCACGCAGTTTTTTCCGTTGGGTCCCCAGGTATCATCATATGTCCGATAACTCCATGTATCTACGATGGTCGCTCCCGTGGTATGTTCTCCCCGAGTCTCCACGTCGACGTGGAGGCGTTTACCATGAAATATAGTAGGGTTGGAAACGTATGCGATCGTGAGTGCATCATGGAGTGGAGGGCCATCGTCGAAACCAAATACTTCTCGATACGTAGCACCGAAAAACGTGACGAGCGAAGACAACATCTTTCTGAGGTTGGTCCCTGGTAGGGTGAGCGTGTGGTGGTCGTGCTGGTGGGGCGATCCACACAGACGTGCGTGGATGCCTGGGTTCACGATGGCGGTGTGGGTGACATTGATTGGCAGCATGACGGTCTTTACTGGGTTATTGACCACTATATGTGCTGCTTCGGCTGAATATATGGGAAATATGATCGACATCATGGTATCAGATCATGGAGATGGTGTGCTTACGATCGCAGAGGATGTTATACTCTAGAAACGCACCGCTGATAAATGAGAATGCCGAGGAACGTCACAGTCGCTCACCTGCCGCAGGCGTGATGTTACCAAAACCGTTTCCTCCACCCATGAACACAAACTGTTCCACACCATCCAGAAGCTCGGGGTGCGCAGAGATGAACACGGCAATGTTTGTCATTGGGCCGCTCGAAACGACGGTGACTTTACGACCGGCACCCTCGTTCCAAGTCTCCTTGACAGCTTTCGTCATGCCTTGCAGGGCAGAGATTGGTTTGCCATCGTTGCTGCGTGCAAGGCGCGCTTGCACTTCAGGACTGTCTGGGGAAGAGAGTCCGACGACACCTCCGAGCCCATCGTCGCCGTGTATCTCGGGACAGTGCTTCGGGGCGCTTCTTGACAATGGTTTCGCCGCACCGGGATAGACCTTGATATGTACAGGAGCCGCGAATGCGTGGAGGCATCTGGCCGCATTGATCGCGGTCCAGTGTACGGTGGTATTTCCGTGAACCTGCCGTAATCGTCTTTCAGTGAGGGTGCGAGATGGGTTGTGTAGACTCACGGTGGATACTCCGAGGAGATCTATATTATCGAGGTATATCGCCAGTAAAATCGCGGTCGCATCGTCGTGGCCCTTGAAAAATACAAGTCATGCAACTTCTTGCTATTACTACGGGCGTGATGACATACAGGATCGACATCTAGCCACAGAGGGATTTCGTTCGCCATGAGTCTAATAAGTTACCGCTCTTGGTCAGCCTGTCGCCGTGTATCTCGTACGTGCGTAGTATCAATAATCACTCAGCGAATGATGATAACCTGGGCCCTTGAGTAACTTAGTAGGTCGCCTTGAGGGTACCAACTCGATGACAGATTTCGCGAGCGGCTGTTAGATATGCGAGATAGATTAAGCTTAGCTAGGAGGGGATACTTGGGCAGAAGTTGTTATGTGTGAGTATCGGCTCATGTTTATTCAGTCCGCTGAGAAACTTACAAGTTGCCAAGCATTCGACACGGTTCCGAAGGTGTTGCCGCTGACTCAGCACCTTCTGATTCTAACATGTGCAAATATGATGCTCGTCCATCGCAGGATTCCGAAATCACCTGTAACCTTACCAGCCTGTCGCAATATCACGTTCTCCGATGTCCACTTTACTCCCCACTATCACCACTGAAGATGAAATCCAAGCCCCACAGCGTCCACCTTCCCCTCCATTCCACGTATCCTTTGCAGCAAGGGGTCTTCATGTACGCCAAGTCTCATCATCAACCGGCACGTGTCCTACTCCGCTTCCTTACAGGCACAAAACTTCCCCGCACATAAACCGCGCGACCTTCGAATACCCTCTCCGCAAGCTATGACTCACGTCGCGTGGAGCTGTGATGGTAAACGTCTCGCGGCGGTGGGCATCGACAAGGTCACTAGAGTGTGGGCCCCAGAGACAAGCGTGAGTTTACGCGTGTGGTACTATCTGTGATTTTTACTCATGCAGAGCTCAGATGGAGTACAGAGCTGCAACACATTTCTCTGGGGGTCACTCTGACGATGTTGACCACGTATCGTGGAATCCAACCCACCCCGAATTGTTCTGTACGTCCAGTCAAAGGGATAGGCGGATCGTTTTCTGGGATGCACGACGTAAGGACATCGTCGTATCTCAGCCCTCGCACTGCTGATGTGACTTGCTTCAAGAAAGTCGCCACATACAACAAACCCAATTAAAAGTGTCGCCAGTACAGACAAACTATGCTCCAGATGGGAAATCCCTGTTATATACATCTGCGGGACACCAGTTGTTCTTCCTGACGCACGGGAGAGATAATGAGTCATCCAAAGAGATGTGGCAGATTTCGGATAAAGACGGGGTAAGCGCTATCTCTTCTTACGAAGTCTTCGTCTCTCACGACGTGATCGTCAGACCATCGTTGCGTCGACTGCCATGTTCAACCATGTTGGAGATGGGATTATCTTGACGCATCACTCTGAACACACCCTTCGCATAATGGACTATCCATCATTGACGCTACGAGAAAGCCCAGCCGCTCACGTCGGTGGTTGCGTCGCAGTGGCCCTTGATCCCCGTGGAAGGTTAATGAACCCCATCGCGTTTGCTACATAAACAAGAAGTTGAACTGAGCTCACAGGTACCTCGCTTCCGGCGGATACGACTCGATAGTCAACATGTTTGACTTGAGCGAATGGATCTGCGCACGGACGATAGCATCCTGCGAGTATGTAGTCGAAAGCGTCTCCCTTGGAAAATAACCACATCTTTCTGTGCAGAAACGCCATCAACGCCCTCAGTTTTTCTTTCGATGGCGAATATCTGGCGATAGCCAGCACTGGATCATACATCGACATCGTACGTGATTTCCCCATTCCTGTATCTTGGCGTCACTTTTTTTGATGTCGCGACGTTTGATTTAGTGTGCAACAGAGACGACTGTCCCACTGCATCGTGTGCCGGCCCTGGCGCCATCACCGACGGTCACCTGGCACCCGTCGAAATACGTCTTTGCATACTGTGGGCAGACGAAACAAAGAGAAGGCAGCCCTCCTCCGGTCGCTGTGATCAGCTTGTTCGGAGGTGGTATATAATGTTCACGTGGTCACAAGCTGGTGCACTTCTCTCATATGGTTCGCTTGCTCGAATGTCGAATAGACCTTTCTAGTATGGTCCTCTAGGCATACTGAACGTCCGCTTATTGTAATAAAGGACCGTCTCATCAAGGTTGATCTCGCGAGGATCCATCTTGGCCCGGTCTCCCCTCATTTCAGAGTTTGCTCGAAGTACAAGTATACTGCACAACATGAATAGCGATAGAAAAACAACAGAGCAGCATCCATGCATGCATGCATCCCCTCGACATCCCTAACAGATCTCTACTACATACGTGAATGCTAAAGACACCCGTCTCCCCAGATCAGTGCACGATTAATGTCCTTGGGGTACGCAGGTCCAACAGTTCTGCGAGACGAGGGTGCGCTACAATACGCTCCTCTGTGGTAACCCTCCGGAACTGTCCATTTGGATGGGCGACCAACAGGTGCGCGACAAAAGGCTCCCGCAAACGCTTTCCCAATATAGAGAGGTAGTCGTCATTCTTCAACGACCATGGATTGTACTCGTCGCCAACAGCATCGTCTGATCTGCCCGCTGCCGCTGTTTTACGAATCTTACTGGTGGGAATCACCCGAAGAGAGTTGTCCCAGACGCGTCCGATCGTAAGAGAACGCGCTGTAAAATTGGCGTCTGGGAACTTGTAGGTGGTGGAGACGGTCACTGGTTCGAGGCCTTCCGCTTTGACATGGTACTTGTATATCCAGTGCTTTCGGACCTCGACGGAGGCCATGAGTTCGACGGATCTGACTTGGTACACGAATATACGCAGGTTCATCCTGCCATTCGCGATGAAATGGCCTAGGGGAGGGTCAAAGAGGAGGCTCTCCGCGACTCGCAACAACGCGGCGGAGAGCTTTTCAGTGAACTCACTCACGGCCTCGAGCACGGGTATCTCAGATGGAGTTGGATGGGGAGAAGGACGCCAAGCGGCTTGGCGGAAACAAGATGGAGACTGGGCGAGGTAGGAGTTGAGGCCGCTCGGTTTTCCCACCCAGTCAAAGATACCCGTGTCGTCAGTGTTCTTCATGATCTCGTCCTGAAGACGGATGAACGCTCTTTCTCCTTCACCGTATAGAATTGGGAGCCGCAGATCGAGGATTCCGAGGAGGCAATAAGCCATGTCCTCGACCTTGGTCGTCCTCCGAGCTGCCATCCACCCCAACTTCTCCCTCACGTCGTCCAAACCGGGGCTGAAGTGGACAAGGTACGATTTGTCGATGCTGACGATGTTTTCCAGGCACTGGACGAACTCTGGTATGAGCTTGTAATTCAGCGGAGTAGCATCTCCAGTGGACGGTACGAGGAAAGGCGTCCAGTCACCCTTGTAGAACTCTATCGCGGTAGGCGCGAGTAGCTCCTGGAGAGTCCAACCTCGCGTGAACCATCGACTTCGCTTGAGCGCCTCCGGAGTAGATTCGAGAACGTCCAAGAGAAAGGCGATGGTGAGCGCTGAGTTTCGGTACCATGTAAACATGGAGTTGATGGACTCCTGTAACTCGGCGCTGCTGGATTTATCGATACAGCAAGTATCGCTCCAGCACCAGCGAAAGCCTCGCTGCTTGGCGATGCGACAAAAGGTTTGTAACTTGTGGGTACCAGGGGAAGAAGGCGACTCGATCTCGAGGATGTTCGAGGTCAACGTGACATCTCCGTACAAGGGTTCGTCTTCACCCCATACGTGAGACAACATGACATACGCAAAGTACTTGCGTATAACATCATCTGCCTGTTCCGCGAGCACGTCTGGCGTGAGAGACTTGTCTGATACAAGTGCTTGATACTCGTGTGAGCGTTTGAAAGCACGAAGGAGCTCGGCGCTCGAGCTGAAATTCCCCGTGTTCAGATTGATGAAGCGTAGAGGCATGCTCGAAAGCACTTTCTGTGCTATTTCATCTACGAGTTGCGCTGGCGCGACCTTGTCTTCTGGAGCGGGATCTTTGGACGCCTGAATCTGTTTGTCAGTCTGTGGTCGTCGGGACCGGGGACCAGATGTACACTTACCAATGAGGTGCGCTGCTTCTGATCATTTTGAGAGCCTGCGATTTCCTTCAACTTGGGTGTGACCAAGCCGAGCAACATGAGTGGATACACTAGAGTATAGGGAGAGAGTTGTGGGAACATGTTGCAGAATCCCTTGGATGTAAGCTAACCATCCTGTGCGACGCCCAAGTTGACGTGTAAGTACTCGTGAAGAGGACACTGCTGTGACTGCCGAAGACATCGGTAGTAACTTAATATGGTCATACGTCAGGGTCTCGCTCGGATAATGTCTGCGCTCTAGGCCCTATGCATCATGATATTACGGTCACTTCTAGTGCGGTGCCGTGTAAGTTGGCATCGTAGAGAGTCGAAAGCACTAATGTATACAAGTCTTTAAATTACATTACGGAAGCGACGGAGACCAGTAGGTCAGACCTACAGGCCATAGATTTACTAAAGAACTAGCAAGACAAGAACGCAAGTGATTGCAGCGACAAGGCGATGCATCCCTGGGAAGTCAACTGACACATCAGATTCAAGTAAGCTCACAACTTCGGAAGCACAAAAAAAAAGCTTGCGTTAAACATCCCGTTTTAGTTATCGAGTCTCGTGTAGGAACGACCCTTGATTTCATTTTCTTGCTGCATGTTTTCCGATCGCTGTCCAAGAATTGCGCAGAGAGTCGTCAAATGATAACGTTACAATGAAAAAGTTGTGTGCAAACGGCTACTGAAGAAAAGGGCCTATTATGAGAGACGGCAGTTATTACAAGTTGTGGAATTCGGAAGCGCCCAGGTTTCAGGCTTTCGGCGCGGCACCGGGCAGGCCCATAAAGGCGACTGGTCACTGAGTACGCGATAAGTTCTTGGCCCGGAGTTGTGACGGATATAAATGTAGCGGGAATAGTACTTAATGCGTGGTCTAGGTAACGGCAAAATGGGTACTTACTCACGATGCCCGTCCTTCAGAGACCTCTCCAGAATACCAAGTTCACTCTCGATGCGTCCGGAGTAGCTGGCTTCTTTGGTGGTGAAGAGGCAATCTCAGCCATGGCCACCGTTCACCTATTCGAGGGTAGAAGATGGCTAGGGTGGTACAACTCACCAGGAAGTTACACCATCGCGAAACAGTTCGGCCAACTCGCAGCTTCACGTTTCTGGGATGGGCTATTCCCAGGTCCAAACGAGACACCGGCAGTCGCATTTGGACTCGATGGAAGGCAAGGACCAAAATATATCACGACGCTCTCTGGGACAGAAATGCAGACCGGCCACCTTGGATACCTCACGATGCAGATGGCCAAAGACAAAAAGAGTCTAATACAGGTTGCGGGAAGGGAAACCGCTCCAAGCAATGTCGCCTTCTTGGAACTAAAGGACATCAAGTACGATGGAAAGGTTCCCCAAAGAGATGTCAGCAACGCACTTCTCGCGTTCATCCCCATCCAAATCAGCATCGTGGCTTGCATCATCTGTGCTCTAGTTGCGGACTGGTACTCCTTCTCAATGATCTTACTCGGTATCATTTCTAGTGGGGTCGCCTGTCTGGTAATTGGTTCTGGAGAGCTCTCCCTCGATACCGTCAAGACGCCAGCACCGGGTGCCCCGCCAGGTGACGGGATGCTTCTAGGGGATGACACAGTAATCGTGGTGAAAGGAGCAGAAAAAGATGTCAATGCGATCACGAAAGGGAAATTTGTGGTGAAAATAGGCGGAGAACCCACATACGATTCCATCGGCTGGTCTTCTCTGCTCCTCCTCATCCAGTTTCTGCTCCAGCTGCTCCTCATCCCCCAAGCGACGCTCTTTGGCCAAATCATGTTCCTCGGGACACTTGGAGTCTCATGGGTCTATAACTCGTACCTCTCTTCACTGGAGAAGGAGAAGATCCAGGCGGATGTCCTCTTCGAAAAGCTAGGCAGACCGGATATGCGTACATTCCGTCTTGGAACGAGGACGACGATGACGGTCTTTGCTTGCCTCCTCCTTTGTGATGGGAGGGAGAGTCCGTACGGTGGTGTTAATCCTGGAGGAATCCTTCGGGATTTCATCCCGAATGACACACAGGTGTGGCAGCGGTGGAGGAACAAGGTGATTCGGCAGATGAAGGAGAGCAGATCGTCATCCAGATCGTTAACCTCTCTGGGGATCGATCAGGATGACCGTTCAAACCTCGGAGAGAGCGATATCGCCCTCCTCAGCACTCTTCTCGAGGATGCAAAGTCCGCATTCGAGGGCTATTACGAACACTTTTTGTCATCCTAACCAAAAATCACCGAAGGCTCGGTACTCATACATATATTGATACTTACCGTCGTAATCTGGATAGATTATTCACGACTTTCAACGACTTTCATGCCATTGTTGCAGCCTTTTTGCCGTTCGGCAAACGGATAGGCACCTCTTCCCCTAGACATCTAGCAACACTTACGGTACTGTTACTTTGCTGCATATGCAGATCGCAGAAATGTGTAAGTCATCGTAGCCCCTAAAGTTAATGATGGTTAGAGCATGTAAAACGGCAAGTTGTAGTCTGAAACACATGGTGACTGTGAGTCATAAGTTGGCCCGACATGGCACGGAGGCCCGGGCCTTCCGCTGCTAGGGGCTACTAGCACTAGTTCCAAGTTGCCAAATGTTGAGCGGACGGTGGTCTGGCAATTGTCAGACCCGCGATACAAGGCTCGTTGCCAATTGGCAGGGGACAATTCACGGTGACTGACACTCGGACTAAGTTGTCGCATTTACAGTATTTTGGCAAACCCACAACCGTCACCGCTCAAGAACATAATTACATATCGAGAGCGCCGTAGCCATCCGACCGCGCAACCCGCCTTGTCAGATAGATCGTCGAGCAACTCCACTTCGACAGTCGTCTTCTGCGACATCTTATTCCGGACGATGCCCAAAAACGCGTTGCTGGAGAAATGCACACACGCTAGTCTCGGAAGTTGGCATCCTCCAGCTTAGTGCAAACACTTTTTTCCTCGTCTCCTCGATAAAGCGCTTGCGCGCGGCATCGTACAACTTGTTCCGACGCTCGACATCTTCGATGTCCTCATCGCTGTCGTGCCCCATGTCCGATATGTAGCCTTTTGCGCTCTCTCCGCTTCCTCACGCATCTTCCAGGAGCGTTCGCGATCTTCCTGAGCCTCATGTGCAAGCTTTGCAGCCTCTCCCTCGGCGGCGTTGATAGTCACCTCAACGAACACCTGTTTACGTTGTGTAGTGTGCCTAGTCTCATCCAACGATGCTTTCGTCCGCTTCACCTCATCCAGCAACTGTTCTCCAATCGAAATCGTCTCGTCTTGGCACATCTTGGCACATCTGTGGTCTAGATCGGCGTTCCGTTGGATCTGATTGGCGAGCTCTAGCCTCTTGGACCTCGTTTGTGACTTCTCCCTGACATGTTTCTACTTGGCGGAGAGGACGATCGTAGGATCCTCGCTGTCACAAACAGGACCGCAGCGCACGTATTTGACCCATACCGCAGTCACTACGCGTGCTGAGATGCCCTAGGGTGGGAACGTTGTCCGCATCAATGATGGGGGTGACGAAAGATGTTGGTGCATACGATGGAGGAATCCATATTCTGCATGTGCATACCCCGTCACAGCGAGGCGTGGTGGGAATGGGAACTGTGAATGAATGAGTGCTATCTGAGGCTATACTACACACTACACCCTACAGGATTCTTGTGGCTCGATCCATCATCCATGAGCTTTCAGCGTTGGTGCAAGAAGTGGAGTTCCGGATCGGAAATGGACGTTGCGCTTGGTTCTATAAGGAAGGATCACCCCGTGGTAAGGGGGCGGGGTTTGGAGCCACAGATATGCTCGAAGGGCTAGGTCGTGTAGATAACACCTCGAGGCTTAATGGCGCCCACAAGTCAAATTCGGGTCGAGAAGAAGATCACGCACCCACTTACGATGGGAATGTATCAGGACCATGCTTTATCAACGTTTGTGATTACGACTGGGGCAGGTCTTCGAGGAAGTTGGAGTGAAGAGAAGGCACGGTGCCGATCCAGGAGATCCAGGAGCTGGGGGTAAACAGGTGGTTGTTACGAGCGACAGATCGGATGCGGTTCCAGTACTACAGCAGAGTATCCCAGAAAGTCATGGCGTCGGGTTATACTTTCGTCTTCCAGGCCTATTGAAGGATGTGCCTAGGGTCAGAGTAGACATGTTCAATAGCCATTTCTGACGAAGAAACAAGTCGAGGAAAGGAAAGACTTTTAAGATAGAGATTGGGTATATACTACTGACCTGAATGATGTTCCTGTTTCACGTTCGAACAAGCAACTCATCCCGTCATCCACGTCTTTTCCTTTTTCGGAACCAAAGTGTGGTTTTGATATCTCTCGACGGATCCTTCACATTCATCGCAAATGGACGTATCCAACTTGCTCGCGTCCCACGCAGCCAAAATGTAAGCCCCAAACCCATCTTCCAATCCATAAAAACCCATGTCATCTTTTCACCCAGCCAATCCATCACCGTCGAAAAAGACACACCCCTCGACGTCGACGCCGGCTTCCTCACCGTGACGGACCCAAACCCCATCGACGAAG
>QFEF01001136.1:0-19684 GCA_003316035.1 Neoboletus subvelutipes
GTCGAGGATCTCGGAGATCTTGAACTCCAGTTCTCCATCCACTTGTTACGACCGGTAACAAATGACACGTACACAGAAGACTGAGATCTTCACTACAGGACAAGTCTTCCTCTGAAGACACAGGTGACCCTCTGGTCTGGCAAGCGGATCCTCTGATCGGTGAGCGGTGTGCAATGGTTGTGGCAACCTCAGCTGGAATGCTGTTCGCAAGACAATGAGCGGGCTCCTTCCAGGCACACAAGGAAGAGTCGGCTATGGACAGGTCATGGACAAGGCCTGTATCTGGGCGCGGCCTCTGGGCAATAGGCGGCTGGGTCTCTACTAGCTTGGGCAATTGCTAGCAGGTGCTGATCCTCTGATCAGGGATGAAAGTGGTGACACCTCCCTATAGAAGGTTCACAGTTCCTAGATCAAACTCTGATCGACAGATGTTTGAGATCTAGATTGGACAAGAGATGAAACACCGGTTTCACGACGCTGGCACAGGCACTGACAGTGAAGACTTTGAATTCTACATAAGATTGTGTAGATCAAAGTTAAGGTTACATGGGCGGTGATTCTAGCTATTTATACTGTGCCCCTTTAGGGCCGGTTAAAGATAGAATCTCTGCTCTAAAGTATAAAAGGTAATGATGCGTCGTGTCATGTCTGATATAAAAGGTAAGCGAGAAGACGTGTCGCGTCGTGTGAGATAAATAAGGAAAGACGCGAGACGTGTTGTGAGAGATATAAAAGGAAAGACGTGTCACATATCAAAAGAAGAAAGACGCGTCTTGAAGAAATAACAAATGCGATACTGCGGGCGCAGCTCGACTAATAAAGCTAAAAGAAATGAACTGAGGCCGATGAGTCATGATGGTAAGAACACAAGTCATATACGAGAGAATATGACTTAGGAGTAAAAGGTCCGCAGTTAAAAGAGAAAGGCGTCCGAGAGGAGCTAGCCCTCAAAGAGAGAGGTGTTGAAGAACTTGTCCCATATCTTAGAAGGTATGTCTAGGTCGGGAAGAATGTCCTCCCAGAGGGAATCAGGTATTGGCATGGATATGGAGAGGTCAGGTGAGCTCATAGGCGAGAGAAAAATATCCCCTCCTAGGACACTTGTAACACCACTTTGATCGGAGGCGGTGGAGGTTGTACCCGATTAGGAATGGTGTTGGATACAGAGGGCTCTAGTTGAGAAACATGGAAAATGGGGTGGACAGACTTCATAGAGTCCAGAAGGTGGAGGGTGAAAGAGTGGGTTCCAGCCTGGGTGATGATGGTGTAAGGCCCCAAGTTCTTCTCGGAGAGTTTCTTGGAGGGCCTGGTAGAGCAGAAGTACTTTGCATTGACGAAAACCTGGTTGCCGACTTTGAAGTCCAGAGCCAGAGTTCATCTAGCATCTGTGGGTCCTTGGTATCGCTCTTGGGCGTGGGCCATCTCTTCTCAGAGGAATTGGTGGAGGGAATTGAGGTCAACAGAGTATTCTTGTGCCTTTGCGGAGGTGAGGTCATGTTCTGGATGGACAGTGACGTTGGAGTGGTAGCCTTTGTTGGCGAAGAATGGAGAGACTCCAGTAGTTGCACTTGGAGTATTGTTGTACGCGAACTGCACAAGGGGTAGGAGTTTGGACCAGTTGTCTTGCTGGTAGTTGCAATACACTCGGAGGTACTGTTCGAGAGTCTGGTTCATTCATTCTGTCTGACTGTCTCCTTTAGGGTGATAACCAGAGGTGAAG
Source organism: Neoboletus subvelutipes (assembly GCA_003316035.1). NCBI lineage: Eukaryota > Fungi > Basidiomycota > Agaricomycetes > Boletales > Boletaceae > Neoboletus > Neoboletus subvelutipes. Next base: position 1,721 of record QFEF01001136.1, read on the forward strand.
TGGAGGCGGATATCTAAGGCTTTCCCAAGTAAGCGGAAAAAGTGTGACATAAACTCCAAATCTCAATCGGAGGTGATATGGGAGGGAACTCCATGCTTTGAGAAGACGTGGAGTAGGAAGAGTTTCGCCAACTCCAGAGATGTGACCATATCGTGCATCGGAATGAAGATGCATTGCTTGGAGAGGCAGTCCACAACGACAAGTATGGCAGTGTATCCGGAGGACGAAGGGAGTTGTTCAATGAAGTCCATGGAGATGGAGTTCCATGGCCTCTTGGGGATGGGGAGTTGCTTTAACAGCCCGTAAGGCCGGTGTCTAGGAACCTTCGCACGGGCACAGGAGGTACAGGAGGAGACGTATTCCTTAACAAATGTCCTGATTCCTGGCCAGGTGTATTCGTGTTGAATGAGTTCTAGTGTCCGGTTCTGGCCAAAATGTCCAGAGAGGGGATGATCATGTTTGTACCAGAGTACTTGGAGTCAGAGGTTGTTGGCATCTGGGACATAGATGCATTTGTCGAGACGAAGAAATCCATCTTCGTCAACGGACCAACAAGAGTCGAGGGGTTCGGAGAAGGACATGTGGATTTCAGCCATTTTGTCACAGGGGAGTGCGGCGAGGATATCGCTATGGAGTTGTTCCATGTCAAAGAGGCTGCTAGCTCAGAGTACCAGAGTTGTGAGGTAGGTTGCTTGGAGGGACGATGCGAGCTGCTCTTGAGTGAAAATGGGTTGGAAATTCTGGGGATTGACGTGAGCATAGTCCTTATCCCCCTCTTTGGGATAGACATCCCAGTATCTAGTGAGGGCATCGGGCTTCATGCCAAGGTGTCTGGGGCGGAAACAGACAACCATGTGGAATTGGGAGAGGAACTCCGACCAATGGGCTTGCTGCCGGGTCAGGAGTTTGGAGGTGGCAAAATACTCGAGATTCTTGTGGTCAGTAACGATGTCAACTGGAGTGCCAGAGCCTTCGAGGTAATGATGCCAAGTCTGGAAGGACTCATGGATGGCAAGGAGCTCTTGGTCGTGAGTATCATAATTGAGCTCCGGAGCGGAGAGGGTGCAGGAGTAGAAACAGACTGGCCGTACTTCATCATCCAGACAACGGATGGAAAGAATACCAGCAATGGCATAGTCTGAGGCATCAGTTTCCACAATCATTGGAGCGTCAGGGATCCAATGCATCAGGATCAGAGCTGTAGTGAAGGCCTCCTTCAATTTCTGGAAAGAGGAGCAACAATCGTCAGAGAAGGACCATGGAGTGCCTTTGCATGTGAGATGGGTCAAAGGCACGATGATATCAGAGTAATTCACGATGAAACGCCGATAAAAATTGGCAAACTCTAGGAAGGACTGAATATCCTTCACCTTCTGAGGTTCCGGCCAGTCCTGTATGGCTTTGATTTTCTCGGAGGACATGGTGAGACCGGAGGGCGACAAGTAGTAGCCCAGATACACGGTAGTGTCGGTGTGGAATTTGCACTTATCAGGTTTGGCGTAAAGTCCGTGTTTGCAGAGTCTACGGAGGACTTCTCAGACATGCTCCTTGTGGGAAGCTTTGTCCTCAGAGTAGATTAGAATGTCGTCCAGGTAGACTACCACGCAAACATCTAGAAGATCCGCGAAGATGGTATTGACAAACCGCTGGAATGCTGCAGGAGCATTGGTAAGACCGAATGGCATGACAAGCCACTCGTATGAGCCATAGTGCGTCCAGAAAGACGTTTTCCATTCATCTCCCTCGGCGATGCGGACTAGGTGGTAGGCATGCCAGAGGTCAATTTTGGTGTATATCTTAGCACAGCTTGGAGCATCAAGGAGGTCGGAGATATGGGAAAGGGGGTAGCGATCTTTCTTCATGATCTTGTTGAGTCCTCGAAAGTCAATGCAAAGTCAGAGGGAACCATCCTTCTTGCAGACAAAGAGGACCGGAGTGGCATGAGCGGAGGAAGAGGGACAAATGAACCCCATGGAAAGGTGCTCATCGAGGAATGCACAGAGTGAGCCGAGTTCGGAGGGTGAAAGGGAGTAGGTGGTACCCAGCGGAGGCGAGGCTCCTTCCTCTAGATCAATCTTAAGATTGTACTCACGATGACATCAGTGAAATTGTGGTACTCTGGAGAGATCAGCTTCTTTGGAGGGAGTGATAGAGGTGGAGCGGAGATCGCTCTCCTGGGGGCAGAGTTGCAGGCTAAACTGTACTGAGCCCTCAAGGCGACACGCTAGTGCAAAGGCTGGTGCACTGACGAGCACGATGGGTGGAGCCTTGCAATCAGAGAAATGCAGTGGATCAGGAGTGGGGTCAGCCAGAGGAGGGGATCCTGGAGGCTGCAGAGGGGAGCTTGGAGGCGTTGGCAAGATCTGCTCAGGTGCCCGGAATGAGATACTGCTCAAAACCCAATCAATCAACGGATTGTGGCAGGTGAGCCAGTTGTGTCCTAGGACAAGGGAACAGGAGGAATCCAACGGAGTGATGTAAAGCGTCGTTGGAGTGATGTTGCTGGTTGCAAAATGGACGGAGAGGTTTATGGCTCGGGTTATGGTGCTGTTGGTCGTTCCATTGAAGAGGCGGAGTTGGAGTGGGGGCACAGGGTAGGTAGAAAGTCCATGTTTATTAACAAAGGAACTATCAATGAAACAATCAGATGAGCCGGAGTCTACTAACGTGGAAAAAGGAGGGATCGGATAAGATGCAAGAGAGACGGAGGGCATAAGGGACTTGGGGTCAGAAAGAGTGGACATGTTGAGGTGGATCTCCTTGGGTGCATGGTTGGTTTCAACACAACCTCCAGTCCATGCAGAGTCAGGGAGGTCACAGACTATTTTTTTGCCTCTGAGGTGGAGACCTCTGGTTTGGTTTCCGGAGTTGTCGTCGCTGCACAACCTTTGGATGCCCAAGACGTAGACTTGGGGCAATCCTTTGCCATGTGGCCAGCGAGACCACAGAACATGCAGAGCTTGTAGTTGAAGCGATGTTTATGCTCTTCTGCAGTGAGCTTGCCGTCCTTTCCTAGTTTGGATGACAAGTCCAGCTTCGGAGCAGCGGAGGTGGTGGCCTTGCCCTTAGAGTCTTTAGGACCACCGGAGGGATGAGCAGAGGATGATGCAGGAGTGGACAATCTCTCTGACTTCGATGCAGAGGGCTGATTGCACAGTTTCAACTGTTGATTGACTTCGGATTTGCGCTCCCAGTAGCACGCGTCGATCGCCTGAGTGAGAGTTCGGAGCTCAGAGAGCGTAGGAGGTTTACCCATGCGAGAGATTTCGTCCTTAATGCAGTCTGGTAGACTGTTGTAGAAGTGGTGCCAGAGGGCACCTTCTCTGTATCCCCGGACTTGTGAAGCAATCCTGTTGAACTTGACCACGTACTTATTGATGTGTTGGCTGTCCTTCATGGACAGGTGGTTGAGTTGGTGCTCCGCATCTCTGACAGGGTCGTGCGGACCAAAATTGGTCTGGAGCTCGAGGATGAACTCCTTGAAGTCGTCCATCCATAGGGGACGGAGTGCGGGATCTTCCATCTGGAGGAGGTCCAGTTCGAACCATTCCAGTGCCATACCCTTCAGGTATGACTGCGCAAACATCACTTTGGCACGGTCGGTACGAAAAGCCTTGGGGCAGTCTTGGAAGTTTAATTCGCACTGCACCAAGAAAATGTGGAGTTTGCGGGGATCTGTCCTGTCAAACTGATCTGGTTCTCAGACTTTGGTGTGTGGAGTAGATTCAGAGGCGGGACAACGTGTGGAGTGAGCGAGGCCTTGGATAGCGCTTGCAAGGCGAGCGAGGGTATTTCGCAGGACGTGCTCATCAGGCTCTTCATTGTCATCGTCGTCAGGGAGGTCAGGGTCATCGTCGAACGGGTCATTTCCGGGGTAATCAGGATCACCCGGAGTGTCACCATTGTTGGGATAGAAGTCGGGCACTCTTTGACTGGAGTGTTGGCTAGTGAGAGGAGAGGATCTATCTTGGAGTTCAAGCTTGACGACATGTGCTCCTGGAGTTGGGGAGTTTTGGAGAACAAGGGCCTGTGAAGCAGAGGCCAGTGTACATTGGGAGGAGAAACTCTGGAATTGATCTACGAGTTCTGGGCCTCGTCGACTACTTCCAAAGAGGCTCAGCAGGTTGTAACGAGGAGACACAGGTTGACTCGTGGCTAAGGCACGGGCCTGGGATCTAGTGGTATGCATAGCCATGGTCAGGGACTCATTGCAAGTATGAGTTTGAATATACTGTTAAAGACCGGTTTACTCCAGGATGAACTCCGGAATGCCAGAGTTGACTGGTGGGTCAGAACTTGGCTTCACCGTATGTGGTGTGCCCTTACACGAGTCCTGGTCCCGGACTTCGGAGGTGTTGGAGGGTTGGAGGTAATGACGTTGATCATTGGTCACAACGTCAAGTTGAGCGGAGGTTTTTTAGAGGAGAGTCTTCGAGACTTCAGAGAAAGGACAGGAGTAATGCTTTGATTGATATTTGAACTAAAGAGATACAGGAGTGATCTTGAGGGTTTTTATACTACGGAGAGGGAGTATTAAGTAAGGGAGTGTCAAATATAGTGTCAACAGAGAATGTCAAATATTGTTAACAGAGGGTGTCAAATAATGTCAACGGAGCTGTGCTCCTAAGCGGAGCATTGGTATGGAGGAGAATGTGAAGTGAAGTCAGTAGGTATGCGAAGTGTCAAATATGTAAGCGAATGAATATGAACATATAAAGAGGGTGGTACAAGTCCGGAAGTCCAGAGTTGCGTCTTGGACAAGAATGCACCGGAGTTCATGTGTAGAGATGAGGAGTTACAAACGGAGTACCAGAGTTGGACGGGATATGACACCCCAAGACTTCAGTAGTTGTTGTTGGGTCGTTTCAACCATGGCTGATATTGTAGCTACTACAACCCAAGTGAGTAACACAAAGGTTGATGTTACAAGTGTCCTAGGGGGTACTATCTTTTCTTCGCCCTTGGCATCTCCAGACCTATCAGTATCCGCTCCGATATCCGATTCCCTCTGGGATGACATCCTCCCAGACCTGGACATCCCACAGGAGATATGGGAAGACATCCTGGACTCCTCGCTGTTCCAACCTTAATCTTGCCCCGGACTTCTCTCTCTTCTTACTGCGGACCTTTTACACTCCTAAGTCATATTCTCTCGTATATGACTCATATCCATTTCATCATGACTCACCGGCCTCAGTTCATTTCCCTTTATTTAGTTGAGCTGCGCCCACAGCATCTTATTTCATATTATGCAACGCATCTTCTTCTTTTGGTACGTGACGCATCTTTTCCATTTATATCTTACGTGACGCGTCTTTCCTTTCTCGTTCACATGATGCGTCTCTTCCCTTTATATCTTACGTGACACAACACGCCTTTCCTTTTGCATCATACATGACGCGACGCATCATTTCCTTTTATACTTTAGAGCAGAGATTCTATCTCAAACCGGCCCTAACAGGGCTTAGTATAAATAGCTAGAATCGCCGCCCATGTAACTCTAACTTTGATCTATGCAATCTTACGTGGATTTCGAAGTCTTTGCTGTCAGCACCTGTGCCAGCATCGAGAAACCGGTGTTTCATATCGTCTAAACCTTGACCTTGATCTTCTGTCAATCAGAAGCTCGGTTGAGTAACTGTCAACCTTCTATAGGGAGGTGTCACCACTTTTGCCCCTGATCAGAGGATCATTCCGCTAGCCATTGCCCAACGCTAGCCATGCCCAGCCGCCTATTGCCCAGAGGCCGCGCCCAGATACAGGCCTTGCCCACAACCTGTCCATAGCCGACTACTCCTTGTGTGCCTGGAGGGAGCCTGCTCATTGCCTTGCGAACAGCACACCAGCTGAGGTCACCACAACTGTTGCACACCGCTCGCTGATCAGGTGATCCGCTTGCAGACCAAGAAGGTCGCTGTAGTCTTCAGAGGAAGACCTGTCCATAGCGCAGTTGACTTCAGTCATCCGCATACATGTTATTTGTTACACCGGTCATAACAGTTGATTGCCACACATTCATGCAAAACATTGGTCTTTAAAAGCAAAAGTGTAGTAAAAAAGGTGTAGGAAATGTGTAGTAAAGTGTAGCTAACTGTGTACTAAAGTGAGGTAAATGTGTAGCTAAATATGCAGTAAATGTGTTGCAAAAAAAGGTAGTGATGTACAGCTAAATGTGTAGTAGTAGTCTGGCTAAATGTGTAGTAGTAGTCTGGCTAAATGTGTAGCTAAAAATGTAGTCAAAGTGTAGTCAAAGTGTAGCAAATATGTAGTAATGTGTAGCTAAATGTGCAGTAATAAAAGTGTAGCTAATGTGCAGCAAAAGTGTAGCTAAATGGGTAGCAAAAATGCGCACAAAAGTGTAGTAAAAAGTGTAGTAAAAGTGTAGCTAAATGTGTAGTACAAGTGTGGCTAAATGTGCAGTAAATGTGTAGCTAATGTGTAGCTAAAAGTGTAGTAAAAGTGTAGCAAAAATGCGCACCAAAGTGTAGTAATGTGTAGCTAAATGTGGAGTAATAAAAGTGTAGCTATGTGCAGAAAAGTGTAGCAAATTGGTAGCAAAAATGCACACAAAAGTGTAGTAAAAGTGTAGCTACATGTGTAGTAAGAGTGTGGCTAAATGTGTAGCTAAATGTGTAGTCAAAGTGTAGCAAAAATGCGCACCAAAGTGTAGGAAATGTGTAGTAGGAGTGTGGCTAAATGTGCAGTAAATGTGTAGCTAATGTGTAGCTAAAAGTGTAGTCAAAATGTAACAAAAATGCGCACCAAAGTGTAGTGATGTGTAGCTAAATGTGCAGTAATAAAAGTGTAGCTAAATGTGTAGTGATAATGCATACCAAGTGTGCAGTAAAAGTGTAGCAAAAAAGTGTAGTAATGTGCAGCTAAATGCATAGTAAATGTGTAGGTAAATGTGTAGTAGGAGTGTGGCTAAATGTGCAGTAAATGTGTAGCTAAAAGTGTAGTCAAAGTGTAGCAAAAATGCGCACCAAAGTGTAGCAAATGTGTAGTAATGTGTAGCTAATGTGTAGTAAAAGTGTAGCTAATGTGCAGTCAAAGTGTAGCAAATGGGTAGCAAAAATGCGCACAAAAGTGTAGCAAAAGTGTAGTGCTGGCTGCAGAGACACCAAAAAAGGAACCTACTGAACGGACAACAGTTTTTATTAGGCGAGTCAGTCACAATGGTCAGTCACAACATAAAAGTGTAGTAACAAAGTGTAGTAATGTGGAGCTAAAAGTGTAGTAAAAATGCGCACGAAAGTGTAGTGCTGACTGTAGTCGAGACTGGACACCAAAAAAGGAAAGCGGCTGTGCCCTACTTAACGGACAACGGTTTTCATTAGGCGAGCCACATGGTTCGTGTTGGACAAGAAAGGAAATACACGTGGCACAAGCGAAAATACCGACGCCAAAGCTTTCTGTCGACGCTAGCACATCTTTATCAACGCCACCACACCCACCCGAAATACACGACCTACACGAACTACACGAACTACACGAAATACACGAAACACCCGAGAAAAGCGTCGGATAGAGATGTGGCGTCCAAACCATTCTAGGAAGCGTTCACATGCGTAAGCGCGGACCCCGCGGGTACAACTTTCCTACTACATAAAACGTCTACTTCAAGACTACGATCTCGTTCCAATTCCGAAACATCGAATCCCGACATGGCACGCCACAGGGTGACTGCAGGGTCCCCACGACCCCGTTGCTGATGCTACTATACTATGTAACTTGGCGAATCCAGGAACTTGGGCGGCATACCAGGTTCCTGAGTAAATATTCGCGATCTCTTCTCGACTATCTGATCTCCTCGTCGCACTCGCGGGGATTATCATTGGGAAACATCCGCGCGGTCCGGTCACGACCACGTCCGAATATAGTAGGATCACCGTGTTTCGTCGCTCTCTGTTTCTGTTTCTGTTTCTACCTCTCCCCTCTCCCCTTCCTCCCCTCCCAGCCATATTGACAGGTGTCTGTCCCATCGCCTCACACATGATCATTGGCTGGATGGGCCTGAGGTGGAGCGTCTCACCGAGATCGCTCACCGCGGTCCTGTTGGCCTCAGTGCTCGCCCTCCCCCTCTGTTTGAACCTCTTGGCACCGCACTCTTTCCACTCCAGTCTCTCGCGCGTCCAGCTCGTGTTCGACCCACCTTTTGAAATCAATCTCAACATTGACCCTGAGATCGGCTTGGTGAGTGGTCCGGTCGTCCAAGGGAAGTTTGTCGACTTGGATCTCGAGTTGGCGCAGGGGTCAGCACCAGCACCAGCACCAGAACGGGAAAACACGGAGCATAAGAGCCGACCCCTCGGAGAGCATACGCTCACCCCCGATGGACTCCTCGTCGTCAATCCCAACGGTCCCCATCCCATATTCCAACTCATCCGCGAGGCCGAGGCCGCATGGGAGGCGAAACGCGCACGGGCGAGCAAAACCCTCGACGAGGCCGTTTCAGAGTACAAACGACGTTACCGACGGGCACCGCCCCTCGGTTTCGATAAATGGTGCGTCTACTCTGACGGTTGGTGTGTCGCGTGTGTGGGAGACACGGATGTGACGTTTATCTAGGTGGGACTATGTCGTCAAACATGACGTCCAGCTACCCGACGAATACGACGAGATATTCGAAGACATTGAACCCTTTTGGGGGATCCATCCCGCCGAGTTGGCGCTCACGCAGGAAGAGCTCGAGATACTCGAGGGCCTCGTGACCATCCAAAAGACGGAGACGCATCCTCGAGTCGAGGTCGTTCGTTCGACCCTCTCGCAAGACAGACAATCATTGCAAGGCATCATCAACGACATTCTCGAGCCCGTCCGCGAGATAGAGCACGATTTACCTCCGTTACGCATCACGTTTTCTCCGTTTGATAATCCCTATATGTTATCCGACTGGCGGGTCAAGACCATGGCGCTCGAGGCAGCTGCCAACGGGACAAGTTTGTCCATCCATTTGTTGCGCTTTGAATAGTTTTGTGACGTGCAATTGTCTCTCTTGCAGCACTCACGCGCGCCGACCTGCCTCCAATCACAGAACTTGGCTGGATCCAAGCATGTCCCCCCGACTCGCCCGCCCGCCTGCGTCCGCCCGTACTACCACCTGCATCTACCAACCCACTCTTTCCACCCTCGTCCCCCAAGACCTTTATTGCTTCCCATCGAGACACGATGGACCCCTGTACAAACCCTTCTTTACTCGTTACACACGGTGAATTCCTCTCCCACCGCATGGGACCTTTCCCACAACAGACACTCGTGCCGCGGTTTTCGCTCTGCTCGACGTTGCTCCATCATGACATCCGTCCGCCTGTGCCGTATGGGTGGAAGTACGATGTTGACCCGGATCCATACTCGGACGGTGCATTCGAGGGGGATGTCCCGTGGGAACGCAAGATAGATGAGAGGCTGGGCTGGAGGGGGCGTACGACAGGGATATATGCGTCCCCGAATTCGTTCTGGGTACATGGTCATCGGCAACGACTCGTCACGTTTGTGAATGCGCTCGAAGGAAACGTGAGCGTGTTGAGCGTGCCCAGGGGGGGCAGCGGGGAAGAGTCGATCCCCGTCGGGGAACCGGAGACGGTACGGCTCGCGTCTGTCAATCCGGCGTGGATGGACGTCGCGTTTTCAGGTAAACCGATTTCGTGCGATAAGAGTGGGGGAACATGTGACGAGATGGAGACGTTGTGGGAGTTTCGGAGGACACAAAAACAGCACGAGGAGGGGCGGTACAAGTTTATACTAGATGTGAGTTTGGGTCGCTCTTATGTGGGGCGTATTTGTTTGACTTGTGGGTGGGCTCTAGGTTGACGGAAACGGATGGTCGGGTCGGTTCAAACGTCTCATGACGAGCAACGCGCTCATCTTCAAGACGACCATCTATCCAGAATGGTGCGCACGCACGTCTGATTCTGGGCATGGACTGACCCGTCCACTAGGTACATGTCGCGCATCGCGCCGTGGGTCCACTACGTCCCGATTCAGGTATCCTACGCGGACCTGTACGATGCGGTGGCTTTTTTCCGTGCTCACGATGAATTAGCGGGGCGGATCGCGAAAGCGGGGCGGGAATGGAGTCGACGGTTTTGGAGGCGGCAAGATATGACGGCCTATCTATATCGGTACGTGTCACGGTCGTAGACGGGTAGAGTGGACGTTGACGTGGCGACTAGGTTGTTGCTGGAGTATGCGCGGGTGTCGAGTTTGGATCGGGCGTCGATGGATTATTTGGGGTGATCCTTGGAAAAGGAATTTGGTGTAGGGCAGCTGTTTACTTACTAGACTTTTGACTCGGAGCTTGGATTGGTGGAGCAAGCAAGGAAAGATTAAATGGCGAATTCAAGCGTGTCATATCTCGTCGAAGTATGATTTGGCTGGGATCTGCATAGATCTGGCCCACCACAACCAAATAAATATTGTCCGTGCATGCACAAGGGCAGAATAAATGAAAATGCAGTGGTATTCGTAAATGTAAGTATGGAAAATGGAAAAAAAAAATAATGAGAAAAAGCGGGGGAGGGGAACGCACTGCCAGTTGGACGAGATCATTTACTGTAAATTGCCACGAACCGAGGTGTGCATCGAGCGCAGCACTCACGTTCACGACCCGGGTCTTTTCATTATCAGTACGCCGGATGCGCCCCTCGTAATCTCACTCTCCCGTCCTTGAGTCGTTCAGTGATCACGGGGCTCGCAGCAGGTCGATACTTGAACTCTTTGGAGTACCTGTTCGGATCCATTAGAGGGGGTGTCAACCGACGAGCGGGGAAAGAGGTGTGACATGCGACGAAGCGAGAGGCGTGGATGACGTTGGATGCGGGTTTAGTGAACGGTCTGAGATAAACCGTGATGGCGAGCGAGAAAAGGACGGCGAGGAGCGCGACGAGTGTGGCGCGTTTTAAATTCCAGGCAGGGGGTCCAGGCTGTCGGGGGCGGTCCGGGTGTGGGTCCGTGGCGTGTTGTACATTGAGCTCGTTGCCGTCGTGGTCGTGGTCGTGGTCGTTGAGCGGCTGGGTTTGGGCGTCGTTCGCTGCGGTCGACATCACAGCCAAAGTTATCGGGATTTGAAAACGAACTCTAGTCAAGAAGACGATGAAAACGTCGATCGAGCGGTGAATTTATTTTTAAAACTCGCATTTTCCTATTTCTCAGCGGCTCATTGAATGGATTCTTATTATTATATAGATATGGAGCTCTCCTCTGAGGGTTCGGACGTGGACATGATTCACAAGGACCACATGAAACTCGACGATGAGGACGACTGTAACGCCGGGATCGATCCAGAGGAGGAGGAGGGGGAGGAAGAAGAAGAAGACGAAGGCGAAGGCGAGTTAAGTCCCCCATCGATTACCCTTCGTGGTCCACTCGCTCTGAATCCTCCCCGCAGGACATCGAATCAGACGAACTTTCTCCCCCGCCCTCGCCGCACAAACCACGGCTCAAGATCAAGTTCAAGTTGTCCCAAATTCTCAGCCCGAACGAATCTTCTGGCAGCACGGTGTCTACACCCAGCGGTGAACCAAGTCGGCCGCCCTCCCATCGTAGCCACTCGACACGAAATCTATCATGTGCCCGCGCTCACGTCCACTGTCTTGCAATCGACGTTGAATCGGAAGACGAGGACGTGAAGACGAAGCAGTGGGTGACTCCACACATCCGATGACCTCCCGTCAAGCCGTCCTCGCTAGCGTGGTCGATTCGTCACACGTCTCCCTCTGTCGGTCTCCCGTCCGTTCACAGATCCCCCAAAAAAAGAGCACTCACATCCACCACAGCAGAATCTTCTCGTAAGAAGAAACAACTCACCGAGTCTGAGATCGCACTGCGGCGGGAAGAAACCGCCCAGAAGCGCAAGAACTTGACGGAAAAGAAACTCGAGGACGAAAAGGTGCGTGTCTGACCCGATTTTCTCTGTGCGCTCATGTGTACGTCATGTCGGTGTCGGACAGGCAGGGACGATCAACCGGTTGCTCAAGAAACAGCCCAAGTCAAAGAATAAGCGCAACGTGCTGTCGACTGTGGACGATCGGACGCCGGTCTCTGCTACCCCTGCCATCGTGCAGTCTACCCGGGACGGTTCAGAGGTACCCGAGGGAGAGGTGCTCGAGCCTGTCAAGCTCATCCTTACCATGGACCGGTGGATATCGACTACCAAGTTACTGCCCGGCCCCGCTCTCCCAGCGTCTCGGGAGGTCGATGGTCGAATGAAACTCACGTTTTCGGTACCCGTCTCTATACTCTCACAAGACACTACGACACTACGACACTAAAGGTGCCACTGGGAGAGAAACCAGTGTGCGACGTGAGCGGGTGCACGCAGGCGCGCAGGTATCGGCTGGTCAAGGATTGGTTAAAGGGGGCGTGTGCGATGGAACATCTCAAGATGCTAGAACGCCAAAGGGACGTCGCTTGATCAAGGTGATCCCCCTGTTTGCGTTTCGCATCCATGTATGTCTCTCTCATCATCATTTCGAGTCGGGTGCCTTGTGTGACGTGTCTTGCAGTGGTACTTATGCTTAACAGCTGTATTTTATGCAAGTAATCAAATCCCTTTTGTCATGCGGAGACTCTTTGTGACGGTGTGTTTGACTTTTGGATGGGTTTGACTGGATTCTTGCAGCTCGACCAGAATGCAGAACGATGCGATGAACGTCTGTCGTGCCTGAATGCCAAAGCGCTAAAGGATGTGCGTTGCAACAGTTTTTCTCTGGAATTCCGAACTGAATTGTCTGTAGCTTTGTTCGCAAGAGTACCTGGCTTGGACTGCCCAATCGGTGTCCCCAAGGGTATGTACAGTAACTCAAATATCTGTAGAAAATAAGTGGCACGAATTGACCTTGGTAGGCATGCACCTCTGGAAACAATCGATCCACCACCTCTAGGGGTATGTCGACGTAGCGGCTTCGCCAGAGTGAGCAAGTTAGCACTACGGCAGTGAGGAGAGCTCGGAGAGCAGCCCTGGCGTAAATGTGGTCTTCCTTTCGAGGTCACGAGAACACCAGGAAGCATATAGGCATGAAGACGAGAAAAAGGCAGCATGAAAGGACTGGCGTATGAAAGCGACTTTACTCCCCTCAGTGCGTGGTGTATTTGAGACCAACACCGGAGGAGCTAAGACAACCTAGGAGAATTATCAAGGCGAGAGTCAAAGACTTCGTCATTCAAGATCTCCCAGAACGTGATAACACTGCCTCTGGTCATACTTGAAGCTGTGGTTCATGAACTTGAGGCAGGCGGGCCTCACTGGAACCGAGTCCAGTTCAGACTATATAATCGATACATTGCATGAATATATTGTGGCTACCCGAAATCTCCGGGAGTCGGGGAACAGCGCGTGCGTTGCTACGATTGGTTATCTTGCATCGAGCTCGATGGCTCGCGTCCTCTGTCCGAATAATCCCAGTAAACAGTGAGGTACACCTGGAAACCACAACTCTTGGACAGGAATAATGGTTTCCCCCGTCTGTTCACTATCCGGTCAGGGTCCGTCCATTCCACCTTACTTCGTCGGTAGTTTCCGTTTCGAGGCGACGACCTTGTACTCCGCAGTCTTACACCCCGTCCTGAACTACGCCGCCAATGCGAACTGGTTCATCCATGTGTGATACGCACAGCGGATCGCTTCAACGGATCGTAGGCTTTTCCACTGCATGAACACTAAGATCGGCTCTGAGACGTTGAATGGAAATCCGGTGCCTTGGCATTCCCGGAGGGGTGTGTCGACGATGTCCTAGAAATACCGGTTGCTACATCAATGTCAGTGGGTGTTATACATGTGTGGGGTAGTTCATACCTCATCCTGATCGATCGTGGTCGTGAGCCAGGGATGTGTCGACAGCGCCAATCGACTTACCATACACGACCGTGAACATGCGATGTCGTTCTTCATACATTTACCTCTGAGATATGCGAGGTCCGTGGCCACCCGTTTACTTCGCACCCACATCGTAGAACCGCTGTTCTTAATAGACGCTTGCAGCGAATGACACATGCAACGTCCCTACAGGCCATGCTAAGCTTTAACAATAACATGGCGGTTTTTCGCGATTGTATTGTTGGCAGCCGCCTGATGCAAACACAATGAATCGATCACCCTCGCATTACGCAACGCGTGTGAGATCGTCCCAGAAAGTGGCTCGCTAAGGCTCCCTGCAAAAAAATTATGTTTGGGGACTCAAAGCCCGCAAAATAATTCGTGACCAACTCCCTCTCGCTCCCCTCGCGTTGAAAGCACGACGGTCGACAATTTGGTCCCCGTACCATTCCTGATCTCGAATTTCTTGAATAACCTCGGCGATGGACGGTGACTTCTCTCAGCTCTGGACCTGGGATCATCAGCTCGTCGCCAGGTGGCGCAGCTGGGGTGTGGCCTGTTGGACTTTGGGTCGACTGGGTTGTGGTCACTATCAGCAGCTTGAAGAAGGGTAACTGGATCTTCGCCTACAAGGGCCGCGACAGTGTGGAAGCATTCCTAAAAAAAAGCGCAGATACGTCGAATAATTGACCTACTCGTTGACAGCACGCGTGAATTGTTCGTCATAGTGATTGATCAGTTTCTTTGTCTGAGCAGGTGACATCAGACGGAAGCAAATCCAACTCTGAAGAATGGCATCGTTATCATCCACACGCACTTGCGAGCATTAATGTCAAACTCACCACGATTGCTTCTTCTTTTCCAATTTGAATTATCCGCAAACTCGAGTATCATAACGTGCCCCTCTTCTTCTACCCCAGGAAGCTTGATGAAGAAGGTATGGAAAGGTCGAGGCTCAGCCGTTTCCCTCGTTGCTGTTGAGAGAGCGTTCCGGTGTGTAAGCCAGTATAGCTCAATTGGTGGTATGTATGCGAATTCGAGGAAATCAGTGAGGAGCGCTCTGGGTACGAGTCAGTGGGCATGGACATAAAAAGTGGCGTCACGCACTTGATTCAGGCGACTCTGGCGAGATTGAGCGGGTTGTTGGGTTCGAGTGTATTAGTCAAATGTCGGTAAGCAGCCGATACACATTCGACTTTTTCAACAGGCCTGCATGCATGGAGGAATGTATCACTGGAAAGGTGGTCGCCAAGCACGTTCGAACTTCGCGAGGATACAAGCCTTGATACAAACTCAAAGGACAGCGTGACTCTGAAAGCCTGAGCCCGGTCACGTGTTAGCGGGCACAACTCGCGCTGTCTTTCTAGTGTGATCACCACTCAGTTGTCTGTAGTAGATAATTAGCGTGCGCAATGGTGTGATTTTACGCATTTCCGCACCACGAAACGAATGATGAGCGCTATGTCTCACTTTGAGTCCTTCCACGGAAAAGGGGCCATCATCACTTGATTAGGTAGCAAGTGGCGCAGCATTTTCCCGTCTACACCTGTAATCCCACGGTGTCTAATCCACCACCTCCCAAGCTATCCGTCGTGCTTCACTCATCTTTCAACTATCTTAACCACACCTTCAATGAAGGCTGCCTTGAAGAAACAAATTGGACGCTTCCGATCCCACATCGCCAGTAGAGGCTCGTCTCCGGCACCGGCTGACTATTCAGACGTATCCAACATGCAACCCAGCTCGATCCCCAGCGGCTTGAACATTCTTCCGACTCAAGGCAACGACACCGAAGTTCTCGCTCTCGAGACCCAGCCCACAAATTCAGATGTGCCCGAGGTCACAGCCCCCGTCTCTCTCGAGCCACGCTACGACAACTCGAGTGTTGCCAACATGCAGACGAAATCTATGGATGTTGCCCACTTTATGCAGCACGTTGACCCGGACCTTATGGAGAAATTTGGACGATTTAGAATTCTCGTCATCGGCAGGGCGAACGCCGGTAAGACGACCATCCTTCAGAAAATCTGCAACTCGACGGAAGATCCGGAGATTTACAACGATCAAGAGGAAAAGGTAGGTTGAACAAGCTGGGATATACTGGATGCTAATGCTGTTGATGTATTTTCAGGTTGATTTTGTGGTTGAGGGGTCCAGGGAGGTCAGTGTCATACCTACTGTGAATGTCATGGAAGTGCCTTTGCAAGCTATCTCGCCTTGCACAGCGTGGAATCCATGACATCAACCATGAGATGGTTTTCAAAAGCAATGAGAGATTTGTTTTCCATGACTCTCCTGGGTTTGAGGCTGGCCGTGAAGATGAGTTTGAGAAGATGAAGGACTTCATTACAAAGCAAGGAAATACAACTTTTCTCAAGAAGCAAATCCATGTCATATGGTGAGTGGGTATATTGTGTTGGCCTGGAACCACTGCTTCAATATGAGCAGGTATTGCATTCCAATGGATCAAATTCATCGTGCTGTCAGTGTTGCAGAGGAAAGGTTTTTTGGTGAATGTAATACTGGAAATGGTGTGAGTTCTTGTTGATGATGTGTTCTGAGCTGATTGGTTTGGGTGCTAGTGCCAGTTGTGGTGCTATTCACTAAATGTGATGCTCTCAGAGCACAGGCATTCCAGCTTGAAGACATATCCCTGTCTCCTGAAGATCAACTTGTGAAGCAGAAGAAGTGTGCTGAAGAAATTTTTGCCAAGAGAAATATATGGGGGGATCTATCCAAGATGGAATTTCCTCCAAAGGCAAATGTAAAACTTGAAGGTCATATATACTTTCATGTCAATTTAATTCTATTGATTATGTTGCCAGACATGGATACATCTGATGCAGGATGTAACATATTATTGGAACAGACTGCAGCTGTATTGAATGATGAATCATTGCAGATGTTATTGATTACAGCACAGGAAAAGAACATTCTGCTATGCATTGAGTATGCAGTGAGATAGTAAGTAAAATAATTTTTGGATGTAAGGAGTATATGTATTGATGCCATAAAGTGCCTTGATGCCTTATGCTGAACTCAAGACCACTATGAAGAGAGATCTTGATCTGGGTGAGGCATTGGCAAGTTGGTTTCCACACACAAAGGTAAGACTCTGGGTCAAGAAAATATTAAGAGACAAATGATTATATGCTTAAATGATATTGATGGATATTAGATAATTATCATATGTCACATGTCATTGAGCAAGAGCTAGCTGATTGATTGCTCTATTCTGTCCATGAAGCATGTATGTGACATATTATGCATTGAAGTGATAAACTCACATTCTTTGTTATATTGACAGGTTGTAAGTGGGGTATCAGAATAAAACCATTCATTACAGTATAACATACTGAACTGCTTGTGCTTTAACAGCAGGTGAGTAATCTAATGGAGGCTTGAAAAAGAGTAGTGCTGATGGGTTTATGATCATGTTTTGAATTTCAAGGAAGTAAGTCATAGAAATATATACAAGAAAGCACCTTCTTAATTGGTTTGTTTGATGCCATGGCTGTTTTTTGTTTTACCATCAGGCAGTGAGTACTCAGTAATATGAATTATAGTAAGTAAAAGTGTGACTAACAGATTGATATTTGTATCATGCAACATGGTAGGAAGTAAGTGAGCTGAGTACATCTGAAAAACACAAAGCTAAGGATGCCATATGTATTGTGGCAACCATTGCTAAATATAAAGAAAGTAAGTATTATGTGCATGAAAAAGACAGAATTTTATTGACAATAGTGTGTTGATCTTCACAAATGCAATTTTAATAATAGTTTGTAAGTGATCAATTGTGTATTTTAAACCTAGCTGTTGATGATAGCCCTGTGTGCTGTGTTTTGCATTGATAGTTGGTGAGCATTCTGTGTCAACATAAAATCAGAACACTGTAAATAAAGCTGCCTCTTGTTGCTCTTCCACTTATAGATGGTTAGTAGCCCAATGTGGATTTCAAATGAGAGTCCTGCTCATCACCATGCCTCCCACTGGTCTTCCATTGATAGGATGTAAGTGGTCTAATGTGCATTTCAAATGAGAATCCTACTCATCACCATGCCTCCCACTGCTCTTCCATTGATAGAAAGTAAGTGGTGTGATATGTGTTTCAAATGAGAATCTTGCTCATCACCATGCCTCCCACTGCT
>QFEF01001139.1:0-24478 GCA_003316035.1 Neoboletus subvelutipes
TGAGGTATTCTTAGCGAGAGAATTTTGTCTGGGAATGATGGTCACAAATCTCATGGGCACCAAGGACCGGACTTTTTGTAGTTGCCTGGCAAGATATCGATCAATCTGAGGCTTAGTCGAGTGCTGACAGCGGCCACGG
Organism: Neoboletus subvelutipes; assembly: GCA_003316035.1. Taxonomy (NCBI): domain Eukaryota; kingdom Fungi; phylum Basidiomycota; class Agaricomycetes; order Boletales; family Boletaceae; genus Neoboletus; species Neoboletus subvelutipes. The sequence goes on from QFEF01001139.1 coordinate 140, forward strand.
CTGAATACCAATGGAGCAATTTAAAGTCTGACGACATCGCGGCTTAGGCTGTTCGGTAGCGGCGGCTGCTTCACCTGCGCTGTGTGACTGTCAACGACCCCGCCCTCATAGTCACATCTCAAATCCAGATCAATCCTAATAGTCAACTGTGCCCCCCTGCTTCGCTTCCTCGGCTGTAGGAAGCGGGCTAACGTATGACTCTTACCATCTATAGGTCTGCAAAATTTCCTGGGTCAACTCTTATCTTTTTCGGGCTGTAACTTAGTATAGGAAGCTCACGGCGGCTCCTGGTCTGAAAGGGGATATCGAGGTACTCGATCAGTCGAATACGCTCCAAGTTGCAAACGCCATACGGTAACCTCAAAAGAAGTGCAGATAAAAGATGGTAGCTATCAAACTTGCACTGCTTCACTATCCAACAAGGCTAGCATAGCTTGATCATCTCCAACTCTTCAACCAGTGTTTGGTGGCGATAGGCAAGTCGGATATCTGGTACGTTTGTCTACGTGGATCGTGGCGCATCATTTCCGGTCAGCGAAAATATCACCGACACGTTTCCATCATTGATTCACCTTGTGGATGTCATTTCCAGCGGCTCCAGCACGGTACCATTCTTGACCTATCCAGCGACGTTTCACTTCCATTTCGAAGCCACTCTGTACAACGGAGTTACGGGCCAGTTCGGCAAGCGAGCTTTGGGGGAGCTTGTATATCTAGATGACGTGAGATGACGTGAGATATCGATATCCCTTATTAGAAGCTGTGCAAATCTCACATGAGCAGCTACGCTATATTCTTCTAGCAGAGGTTCCTGTGGTCATAGAAATCAATATGCCAATCGGTTTTAAGCCAACGAGGTAGTAACGGTGTGACGCACTTTGGTAAAATGAAATTGGAGAGGATCATCGGTACTCAAGCTTACGTTCAACCCTGTGTTAAAAAAATCTGGAAGTGGATTCCGCTCGTATGTGAGAAACAACGCGTTGTTACTCAGAGGGCTCATCGCGAGACCAATTTGCCTCAGATAGAAAAGATATTGCAATGCCGGAACCTTGCGAAGAAGTATACCGTGGGAAATTGAGTGAGATGTGAGGAAAGCCGCGGTGAGATGGTCCGTGTCGCCTGCTTCACCAGCATGGGGTCGGAAGACGAACGTGTCTGTCGTGAGAAGTAGGCAAAAGCAGGATCACAGCCAACAAGCTAACGTACTGAAACCTCGTGCCTGCCGCCAGTGGTTGAGACTAGCCATGTTGGCATACATGTAATAAATCCTGATATAGAACAAAGCTCCAGACGAAGAGGGAGTAAGAGTTCGTGGGCTGACTTACCAGTACGAGAAGGGCGGATTCTGTGTGGTGTCCCAGAGACGAGGGTATGGGAATTTGCGATGGATCCGGCGTTCCGCCTTTGATTCGTCGTCCACACTATCAAAGCCGACGACGCGCTGCAGGAAAACGTGGAGTTCTGGGTGCGATGTCGGATCTTTAGTGACTTCAAATAACGGGCGGAATACACCTGAACAAATTCAGACCTGGGACATGAAGCTATGGAATCGGCAACCTACTGATCACAATGTCCTCGAAAGTCCTAACCACACCATTTTCTTTATAAACATTGTACAGTCGAGGTACTTGGATGAGCCACCGAACGTTGTGCGAGAATAACTTATTGTTGATGACCCATTTGGCTAACTTGTCCCATTCGTCTACCGATCTCCCATATATGCTAACTCGCCATTCGCAATACTATTCAAGTGTGAGTTTAATCGGAGAATACGCTAGCGTGCTTACCTGGTACTTGCTTTGTTCTAAATCAGTCATCACCTCTGCAGAATGATTAGTAATCCGGAACCCCCATCGTGTGAGGAAGGAATGCCACCTCGAGTCAGTTCAGCAAAATAGCGACCATCAATACGATTATCAATCTTTAGAAATATTTCCCGAAGCCTAGATTCTCCGATGGGGTTATATTTGAGGTTGAACTTATCAAACCGGTGGAATGTGTCTTGGTGAGCGTGCATATCGAGCGTGTCAATGGAAAGCTCGTAGGCACTCAATTTAAGAGACTGGAAAACTTGCTCAAGCGTCAACTCGGCGCCATCACGAAATATGACTATATCCTGAAGGGGGGCGATGTTAGGCCCACGATTCAGCAGGTGTAAGCGAGACATACATGGGGACTACGTTTCATCTTTGCTTTGATGAATCGTAACAGATGTTTCTGGTTCATGCAACTAGCCAGGTGTACGTGGGTGTCCACTTTACGTACGTTGTAGAAATCCCTGGAGGGACTGTTGTCAATGACACTAGATACCTCTAGAACTTATTCTGACCTGTGAGGGACGCTCTGAAACCGGAAAATAAGTATGGAACTACCCGTGAACAACACCACCCACTTTCATGGCTGCCAACTCTTGGGATTCATTGAGCAAACTGTACATCTCGAATTTACTTGCTAAATATTTGAGTCTCCGGTATGCTACGCTTTTGGTCGGACCATCGGATATGACCCCAAGAACATGGTCGAGATCGACGAAATATTCCCTGATGCATGGAATATCAAACAATGGTTTCTCGTCTGATGCTTTGTGATGTATTGTCAGGTGACATCAGTAAGCAAGAATTCCCGTGCGTACCCGCCGCGGTAGAATACACCTGGTATACGCCCTTATCGTCAATCCTAAATTCCCAAGGGTGCGATTCCGGAATTGGGCAGTTTGAATAATCAAATTCCTCGTCTTCTGTCGTAATACGACCGTCGGCGGCTGGAACGTCATACTCGGCGGTGAAATGCCAATGGGGAGGTGGAGGCTTAGGGTATATTTTCCATGCCTGGTGTGAACTCTCAGCGACCCTGGCTTTGGCGAAGTCGACATCGGGGCGTACACCGGCTACGCCTGCAGAGCCCTCAGCTATTCCATTAAAGTGACCGTCATGATCCCTAGGGTTGTCGCCGAGTCTCTGAAGGGACTTGGCTATATATTTGTCGCGTAGCTCAAGGCAGTGTTGAAACAGCTTAAAGGTGCGCGCCATCTCAGGGGTGACGGAGGGTTGCACTGAAATACTGTACTTCAGTTGTCTCTTATTCGGATCTATGCAGGAATCCGCACGTTGTGCCTGCGGCTCCGTGCGCGCTTTGTCTTCGTCTTCGACGACAGGGGTTGCACTGCTCTGTGGTTCATTGGTTTGCAAGGCCTCGAGGATTGCAGAGATCCCGAAGGTCCCTGCAACTGGTGCAGGGCCATCGGAGATGGCGGTAGGGACGTCAGTCGTGTGGCGATAGGCCAATTTCTTCTCCTCGATCTGGATGTATTCTCTAACTCTGATTGGACATTACTAGCGATGACATACTTGCTGAAGACTTTTTTCGTCGTTGTAGCCGTAAAAGCCGTCCCTTAGACTGGACTCGGGGATCAGGAGTCCGCAGTTGGATTCGACATCGCTGGGAGAATTTGAGGTTTGTAAAGAAAGTTCAGGTGTATCACTGCTGACGATCTTCGTTGTTCCGTCAGCCATGATAAGGGTGTTGAACGTTGCTCTGCCCAACGAGATGACACCGAACACTAATATTGAAACAGGAACGATTGATGATATGTGTTTGGCCCTCACTAAAGTAATCGAGCGTAAATCGTATAAGGACTTTGGGGAGGTAGATAAGTCAAAACATGTAGCACAAAATACTCGAAGACGAAATATCAGATCTGAGTAGGAAATGGCAAGAGCGTAAGCTGTAGTCAAGAAGAAATACGAACGGGACCTTCTCCGGTCACCGAGCTTGACCGGTGTATCCCTCCTATCGACCCTCGGATCACGTGGACCATGAAAAATTATATATTTTATTTCACATTTACATAATAACATAATAATATTTTGCTGATAACAAGGTTATTATATCAGGGAGGGCCAATGGATCCTCATTGGATCAAATTCTTCTTTTACGTCTATCGAGTTCACTGTTGGCGACGAAGAGCTGAGGTGCAGACGAACCTTTGAGCACGGGCGACGCGATCTACACGATGGGCAACACAACCTCGAACGCGAACCACAATCGACCATCGCCAGTTCTGGCAGGGCAAATCGATCCACCGACTCGCAGACAGCCCCAGGGCCATTCGCCCTCTCCGAACCCTAATCAGCCCCACCGTTCCCTGCGCACGAAGAAAAAATCCCTTGAGCTGCCAGACCTTGCGCTTCTTTCTTTGACTCCTGCACACTCCCACCAAAACTCCGCCAACTCATCCCCCTTATCATCCAGCCGTCGACCACCGAGAACTACTTCCCCAATCCCGATCCCGATCCCAGTTTCTAACAATGGCACCATGAACAATGCCTCAAATACAGGCACTTCCCCTCGTGGAAGACAACCAAATGTAAAAGTGAATCTCGCGCGGGAGACCGATACGTCCAACTTTTCGTCAGATTTACTCCTCGAACAGCCACCGTCTACTCATACTCCGGCTCCTCACCATCAACATCATCCCCGTAATCGCGGTAGCCCTTATTTCCGAGGCGCCCCTCTCCAATATAATTCCACAAATTCATTCACCTCACGTGGCCAAGTTGCCGCGCAACCTCGCATACAAGAGCTCTATGCGGAGAGCCAGGCTGAAGTATCTACGCACCCTAATCGACAAGAGTTCATCCAAGAGACAGTCCATTCGACAATCCCTATCGCGTTACACAAGGCTGAGGAAGAACTTGCGGCTGCTACCCACAGTCTAGCCCAGCTTGGTCAGCCTGGCTTTAACCTTCCTTCGGATGATTCAAAGGAACCTGTAAACGTCAAAATCACTTGGCATGGGGTCGGGAAATCTGTCGTCCTTGCCCGTGCAGGTGACGACAACTGGAAGGGCCGTCAACAAATGGAATCAGAGTGCGTCTATCTCGATCGATCTGCTCATCCGTCTGACTCGCACCATAGTGACCCCCCTGCGGATACATCGTGGTCTACATGGGTCTCGCTCATGCCTGGAACGCACCATATCCGTTTCATTGTTGATGAACAATGGCGCTTGGCCGACGACCTTCCGACGGCTGTAGATGACGAAGGGAGCTTGGCAAATTACGTCGCAGTCCCAATTTCTGGTTCGACGCCACCTCATCTCGTCTCTGTCCCTGTAGTACTTCCGAAGCAGCCACCTCATCCAGTACATTCGTTTTGGTCAACTACAACTTCCACTCAGGGCTCCACGATCGACGTACCTTCCTCTTCAGATGCCACGAGATCGTCGTCCAAGTGGACAGATGAAATCCCCGCCGAACTTGTCGCTGCTGCCCGTGAGGAAGAAGCTTACCTTGCTTACACGGCTGCCGCGGAATACGATCAGTCGGGCTATGCCAACACTCACCCACAAGTCCCCGCACCAAATATCCCTCCAGCTCCAGTCCTTCCTAGGCACTTGGACAAGCTCATTCTAAACGTTAAAGCTGGACAACCCCCTCCGTCCAGGGGCAGCCGCGAGCGGGAGCGGGAGAAGGAACGGGAAAAAGAGCGAGAACGCGAGCATAGGCGGAAGCAGGGACGATCGCTACTCGGCATGACTAGTACGCTTGCACGGGACATCTATAAGGAGGATAAAGCCGGGGAGGATGAACATCCTCCCATCCCAATCACCACTGCGAGCGGGACGGATGTAACCCACCTTGCACTTTCATCGCAAGCGCACACTCGACTCGGACTGGATGGACCGGGATTGTCAGATGATGCCAGCGTATTGCCTGTGCCATCCCATGTCGTACTTCATCACTTGAGTACAAGTGCGATTCGTAATGGCGTACTCGCGGTTGGGAACACGACGCGTTATCGACAGAAGGTATTTATACGGGTCTCTGCGAGTTGCATGGTCACTCACGGATGTTTTAGTATCTCACCACGATTTACTATAAACCTACATGAGTCGTACGACTGTGGTTGGCATGGCAGCACGCAGGACGTCGCTAGAAGCCACGTTTCGGGAGACTTACAACCACGCCATTCATCTGCTTATTTATCCGTGCAATTACTTAGTTGGTCGTTTCTTGGGATATTGCCTTTAGATTCTTCCTGATGCAACCATGATATATGTGGAAGACCAAGCACACATTCACCCATGACTATATGCTCATATTTCTCACAACACAGACACATGGTCGTTGCGTGTATGCGTGCATGTACCTTAGTCCGCCTCCTGTGCTAGGTTTCGTTTTTGCTTCGTCAGTATGTCGTTCCATGATCATGATAATTGTAGCCGCATCGACATTCTTAGATTATCCACTACCCGGCCAAAATTATTCCTGGACCCCGAGGGGCCAGGTTTCAAAACCAAGAATGCGTGGGAAAAGAAGACGCGACGCCCGTAGGAATTAGGGGTTACGACCCCTTCGTTATTTTGTGGGGTTGCGACTCGTGACAATTATCTCTGTATTTCGCCAGGCATCACAACTTCATTGTTATATCGTGTCTGGTATCTACCAAACTCGGGTTCAGGGATTCCCGGAGGGCAATGATCAATGATATCTTGTGCGGATAAATGACACCATTTGATCAATGATAAGATTTGGGAACAAATGGGACGAAAAAGGAAAGCCAAAAAACAATAGCCCACCGCGAGGGTCGAACTCGCAGCCTTCAGATCACTGCAGGGATCACACCCGCCTTAAAAGTCTGACGCTCTGGCCGATTGAGCTAGGCGGGCCTATGAATTACTTGGATGGCAAAACATCATGAATGGACTACGTGGTTCGCTTCTGCTCTTCTCATGTATGACCCTTAAATTTACTTGCCCTGCCCTTGTCCCAAAACCCACTCTGGTCACCGAACACACGTTGTAGACACGATGTTCTCTTCCTCCCAGACATCTGTGCTGCAAGGGCACCGATCGGCCAAACGGCGTTCAACTCGGTATGAAACTGGTAAAAATAAAGACCAACACGCACCGCACTCGATGATTATGCGGCGATAAGACATTTCGCCCTCACACAGAAACTCCAACATCACGCTGAAGCACTCCGGTTCATTACCGCCCATCATCTCGCTGGCAGCAATGGAAGATTTTGTTCGCATCGGCTACGACACCCTGTCGTACTCATATCGACAGAATGATGATACTCAGTCAATTACACTCGGTGGACAAATTTGCTAGTGGAGATCCTACCCCCCGTCAAGGGTGTACGCGTTCTCGGCCCGAGATGCGGATCCGGCATTCCTGTAGCGCGAACGCCGACAAATGCAGACACCACGTACTAGTTGGAGTTGACGTCAGCGCTGCGCAGGTTAAGCGAGAAAAGCAGCTCGTTCCCGAGGAGCGGCTTTTCAGGACAGATATCGCCGAGCTCGTGTGACCGGTTTCTGTTGAAGGAGAGTACGAAATGCCATCCTGAACAGTGTTCCACCTGACGCTGTGGTGGCTCTTACACGCTAATCCATATGCCCATCAAAGATCAGGTTGCACTGACCCAACATCTCGGAAATTGGGTGAAGGCTGGTGGGTGTTGCATGGTGACGGTCGGTATAGTGGTATAGACCAGAGAGGTGAAGGGATGGTTAGGCAGTGGACTAGATACTCAAATGTGGTCATAGTATAGAAAGTTGGCTCAAGATGGAGAGTTGGAAAGTTTCAGGGGTGAACATGTGCCCGATGGTGATGAACAGTCGGAAGGGCAGTTTCTGCTCCGGAAGAAATGTATGTAAACAACACCCCAGCAGAGTTCATGCACGAATTCCTCGTGTCCGAACAAAGTATTTTAACATGCAGCTTCCTGACAGCGCCCAATCCCGGGACGAACCATCGGAGAGACCAAAAATTAACTTACGTCGCATGGAGATTAAGTCATGAAAATTAATTCACGGTGAGTAGAAGTGCGTCAGGAATTCAGTACTGGTCAACGAGGGTGCGGTCCTACTTGCTGTGCCATTCATAGGCGGGAACTACATGCCTGCCGTGCATACATAAGTCACCCTGCGTTGCAGGAGCAACGGGTGTCCGCGTGGTCAGTGCAACCACGAAGCAAAAAATGTCAATATTGGTGAGGATTCGACGTACTGCGATTTCAACGGCCCGTAGCTCACTTGTGAGATTCTGATCCAGGAACTGTTTCGAAAGTTCGTTGCTCTAGCGATGCAATTTGTGACGCAGCGCAGGACATGGAAAGAAACGGGGAAGAGGCGTGATCACAGCGACGACCAGTATGCAGAGTTTCCGAGATCATGGTCGACACGAGCAGAGAGAGAGTGGCAGGAGATGGACTACATGTTCAGGATCAACCGGAGACAGTTGCAAGGGGCGCAGATGCCACATCACTGGGAAACATCACCCAAGGTAAGAGCAACGGCGGTCCAAGGAACCGTATCTAACTGACTTGAGTTTGGGAGCAGTATCAACTGTATCAGCATGAGGAGGCGAGTATGCGGCGCACGTCGAAAAGACGGGTCATGATTGTCAGCAATCCCGACCCCACCGACGACGGCGAAGGCGAATTCGAAGTGGTGACTCGGAAGTGATTTGTGAGGCGACAACGTTGTTCGTGCGCATCCGAGTGATAAGAGCGTTGACGATCCTGACAGATTTTTCTGGTCGAGCGCCTGCTGATCATTACGAGCTGTCAACATGTCACTCGTCGACTCATTGCATTCTGTCACGTTTATCGTGGCCGTTGAGGTATCGGAGATTTGATTGGCAGCAATGATGCGCTCGTCGACAGGATGTGCGGAAGAAGTGGCGGACAGCGTTTGAAAACTAGCACGATTAGTGGCTACAGATTTTTTTGTATCGAGAGGGTATGGGAGTGAGTTGAAGCTGGTTGGCTTTCCGGTCCTATCCGTTCAAGTTCACACCGCGGTAACGTCACCGAAATTTGTTGGTAGACCTCGTACCGCAGGACGTCCACTCTACTATTTATCTCACCGTCCCTTCTGAGATGTCCAGAATTGCCCACCGCCTCTTTTCGTCCTCTTTGCGTTCTTCTACGCGCGTTAATGTAAACTCAGCTGCCCGCTCATCTCGCGCCGCGCTCACCCGGCGCATGATGAGCTCTGAGCCGCATGCCAGTCACGGCGGGAGCACACCGAATGACACACCGTGGATGGTGCGTTTCGTCGCCAGTGTCCACAGAATGAAATTACTTAACGTCTTTCTCATCCGCAGATTGGGTCTGCGCTGTTGTTCGGTCCTTTGGTGCGTACATACGGTGGATACGCACATTCTTTCTCCAGACCCACCTGTCATACAGTTCCTGTACCTTGTGTCTCCGTCGGCGCGCAAAGCTTCTGATGGACACCATGGGCATGAAAACCACCGTGTACGTGATAGCTTGATTTTAATATCTTTATGACAGTCTGACCATTTGTAATAGGATGCACACGATGACAAGCATGCTGTACGTAGCATTCATCTATTCGCCAGTTTGCTTGTGGTGATGTCGACCCTGTTTCCGTAGCAACATGTTGAGCCTCACCAGGATGTTACCCCCATTGCTGATGATGAGGGCACTGAGGTGTCTGGACAAGAGGTCAAGGAATCGATGCAAAAGGCTTTTGTGAGTCATGACATTGTATTTATCTAGTATGCTGTTTATTTTGTTAGGAAGCCGACTCTCCAAAAGACGCCCAGGAGCGCGAAGAAGTGGTAGCGAAGGTAGAAACAAATGCCGAGGAGAATTCGACTACCGAAGCACAATCTCAGGCGGAGTCACTAACGGAAGCTACGCCGACGCCGGAGTCTGAGCTAAACCCAACTTCCGCCGCAGTTGATGAGGCGACCCAAGTGACAGGCGACGAAAAGGCCCAAACACCGCTGTAAGTACATCTGGCTTTTGGTTTGGCGAATGAAGTGACCAAGTGCGACACAAGTGAGCCTGCAGTGGAGTCAAAAGCTTAGGAGGAGTCACTAGAGGTTAGATTTGTGTAGGTCCATGCATGTGAGAATACACAATTCATAAGCAACCATCATCGCGACTGTCTAATAAGCATGTCCAGCTGAGATGAGAATTGAGATTAAACGGTGCTTGTTTGACGTGTTTGTCTACCCGTGATTACTACCGGCCGGTCCATTGGTTTCCAAGACGGCGAGTATAAAACAATGAGACAATATGAATGGCTGAGGGTCAATCGTCTTGGCTGCCCGGTCAAGGTCTCCAGAGCTGTTCTGATTCTTCGAGTTTTGCCGCTTGACGCACAAAGCTCACCGTCACTCATTTCGCCCACCGTTCGCTTGTTATGCTTGCCGTTTTCGTACTTGTACTGTTGTTTGTTGCTGATCTCTGTCTATCCGGGCCGATCATCCGCAAGACCTTGGATGGCATCACATTGACTGCGATGTCCACCACACCAATGTCCAGAAGGGACTCGACTAAATATGTCGTAGCCCACTTTATGGTCGGAAACTCCTATCCGTACACCGTGCAAAACTGGTTGTCCGACATCCTCCTCGCCCACGACAATGGCATCGACGGTTTCGCACTCAACGTAGGAAGTGATTCTTGGCAACCTCAGCAGGTCGCAAAAGCGTCAGTGCTTATGATGCATTCTTAACTCGGGCTCATACTCGACCAGGTACCAAGCTGCACAGCAATCGGGGACGGGTTTCAAGCTCTTCTTGTCGTTCGACATGACGTGCGTCCTCCGTCGTTCAATCTGGCGCTGCCTTCATGTCCACCACTAGATGTATCCCTTGTGGCAGCGCTAGTGACGCCGCTACGCTCCGAAATTATATCACGACATACGCCTCGCATCCCAACCAATTGATCTACAACGGTCGTGTACTCGCCTCGACTTTCTCCGGAGAATCCTGTCATTTTGGTCAAGGTTCAGTTCAATCAGGATGGTCGACGCAGTTTTTGCAGAAACTGTCGGGAAAAGATGCTGTCTACTTTGTCCCCTCCTTTTTCGTGAGCACGTCTGCTTTCCAGAGTTTCAGTGGCGTGATCAATGCAATGTTCAATGTAAGACTGATGAATCGTCGTGCTATTTGTTACTCTAACACACACTTTCCCCCTTCCAGTGGAACTCTGGATGGCCCACACAAATCACAGCAAGTTCCTTAATCAACTATGGAAGTGATGTGCTTAATTCGCTTTCAACTTATGTTGGGGCTACAACATCCGATGAAGAGTATATCAATGCCTTGCGTCCCATGGGAGGATCTTACATGGCTGCCGTTTCCCCTTGGTTCTTCACACACTATAGTCCGCAAACTTACAATAAGAACGTGAGTCACCTACCACCAGCGACAGATCGGTTCTAAGCCTACCTAATTTTTAGTGGATATACCTGAGCGACGACCATCTATATGCGAAGCGCTGGGAATATCTGATCGGAATCCGTGGCCAAGTTGATATTGCTCAGCTCGTCTCTTGGAACGATTTTGGGGAATCTCATTACATTGGTCCCATTGAAGGTGCACAACCAAATAGTCAAGCATGGGTGGACGGGTTTGATCATACTGGTGAGCTTTTCTACGTTCTCTAATCTGTGTCTCAGCGCCGATAATGCCGTCTACCAGGCTGGCTCAAAATGACATCATACTACGCTACCGCGTTCAAGACGGGAAATTACCCAGCCATCTCAAAAGACCAGGTTGTTATGTGGTCTCGTCCCCATCCAGCTTTCGCCACTGCATCCGATCCAGTCGCTCGACCTACTAATTATGAGATTGTGAGTTCTTTTCTCGGAGGTCATGCCATCCGGATCTGAGCTACTTCTCGATCGCGATAGACACAAGACAAGATTTGGGTAGTGGTTTTCGCGACTTCTCCCGCTACTGTCACGCTTTCGACGTCATCCACTGAGTCGCAGACATTCCAAGTGACAACTGGCGTGACAAAGCTTTCAATTCCTATTAACACTGGCGGTTTTATGAAAGCAGTGTTGCAAAGGAACTCTCAAACAATCATTGACCTTCAGCCCAAGGGTTTCTATTTCAACCCCTCGCCACCTTCATACAACTTTAATGCTTTCGTCGCTTCTTCAGCTTGATGTGTGCTAGATGCACAAGGGAATTTCAGGTGGTTTCATGGATTCGGGATCCTGTGTTGTTATTATCACATTACATGGTCGACTCTGTGACTTTAGTCACTTTACACTTACTGTTCCTCATGAGATACCGATGTCGATGTCTTACTCACCTCTGAACTACTGTAACAATCACAGAAAGGTTTGGCCAGTGTTGCACCATGGTCACGACTTGAGATACCCAACGTGACCGTAAGAGTAAAGATTGGCCAACAACGCCACTACACCTTATATTACGTAACAAGCAGGCGCAGCTTACTTAATCACTCCCTTCAATAACAGTCTATCATTCAGTATTCTACAACATCCTCACAACATTGATTGGGATGAAACGAGTCCGAGAGAGGCATAATACCGGGGCACGCCAGTCACGTCCGGGATCACTCAAGAAACGGAAATGGCTTCAACACGCACCTACTCCGTCAGCAGAGACAGCAGATCCCAATGCAGAAATCCTCGCTCCGAAATCCCGAGAACAGAAAGAAAAGGAGAGGAAGGAGAGACTCGTCCAGGAGGTGAGTCGTAAGTATTGTGACGTCGTGTGTCTCATTGGCGTAGCTTGCAGCACAATCGGAGAGCAAGGTGTCAAGTAAGAGGAGGAAGAGACTAGAAAAATATATTGTGAGGCATAGCTCTTTTCTCGATACGTTTTGTTGATGTATCTTTGGATAGGACAAAAAACTCAGACAAGAGGAGAGGGTGTTAATCTTCGAGAAACTGGCGTATGGACACCTTCGTACTCTTTAATCATTCACTCAATTTTACAGTCAGACTCAGGCGTCAATACCGACTTTGGAGTTGCAGTCTTCTTCGACATTAGGGACAGGAAAGGCGGTCTCTCATCGCGAACGATTCGACAAAGCTGAAGATATAGGTATTCGACGTCTCGTGGACGGTAGATCCAACACACGAAGACGGCGTAGCAAGGGTTTTTCCGTCGCAGGTCCCACTGACACCGAGTTCGAAGATGCCGAACTCAATGTGATGGGTTCTGATACCGCTGCCGTCGAGTTATCGAGCACTGCCGTTCTAGACCAAGTCCAGGTTGTGGACATGTCTGCCAGCTTAGCTGCACCGGAGAAATCAACGCAGTCTACTATTGTTGGCGGCGCCCTCAGACGAAATCCAGATGGTACTTCCATGACCCTTCGCATCGTTGCAAGAAAAAAGGTTGGTCAAAAGGTTGGTCGGTCGACGATTTGCAGTTTGCGATCTCATTGTATTTGCTTAGGCAAGCTTTCGACGGTGGTCAAAGCAATATGTGCCGCCGGATCTCGACCCCGAGTCTGATTCGTCCTTCGATAGCTCGGATTCCGCGAATGACACGAAAGAAGATGAAAACGACGAGGCTGAATCCCTTTCGGGGTCTGCATCAGACAGCGATTCAGACCACAATAGTTCATTTCATGCAGAGACCAGCACTATTTCTGTGAAGCGCCCGGGTTTTAAGACATGGGCAATGAAGCAACTCTCCGTGGTCAAGGACTATGTCACCCCCATCAACGAATCATCCACTCAGCCGGAACCGATCCAGGATACTACCGAGCAACCTCCTCCGAAACGACGCAAGGTCGTGCATCCACTTCACGATTCCATGATGCGTGGTCCGCTTGGAGACGACATAAAATTGCCCGCCACTGCGCTGGCAGAGCATCTATCGGGGGAGCTTCTACAATCGTCGGGTTCGTCCTCCGCTGAAAAGAAAGCCAAGGTTGTTTCGGTCACACGACTCACAGACGTCGAAGAAGCCCGGTTGGTGTTACCTATCGCAGCAGAAGAACAACCCATTATGGAGTCTATTTTACTCCATCCCGTCGTGATCATATGCGGCGAGACCGGCAGCGGAAAAACTACACAAGTACCACAGTTTCTCTACGAGGCAGGGTTCGGGGATCCCAATGGAGGTGTGCGGAGCCTAAGCTGAGCAAGGACGTACTAACATTTATCTTCTAGATAATCCTGGTATGATTGGGGTGACACAACCCCGACGAGTCGCAGCGATTTCAATGGCTGCACGTGTTGCACACGAATTGTCTCTAACATCGTCACGGGTTTCCTATCAAATCCGCTACGACGCGACCGTATCTCCCTTGACTATGATCAAGTTCATGACTGATGGTATTCTGTTGCGTGAATTAGCCACAGATTTCTTACTATCCAAATATTCCGTCATCATTATTGACGAAGCTCACGAGCGAAGCATGAATACGGACATACTCATCGGTGTACTGAGCCGTGTCCTGAAGCTGCGAGAGCAAATGTGGAAGGACAAAAGGGACGGTGTAAAACCCCTACGCCTGGTCATAATGTCGGCCACCCTCCGAGTTAGTGACTTTGCAGAGAATAAACTCCTATTTCCGTCTCCTCCTCCGGTGATCAACGTTTCTGCACGTCAGCATCCGGTGACGATCCATTTCAACCGCCGGACACCCTCAGACTATGTCAAGGAAGCGATCAAAAAGGCCGCTAAGATTCATTCCCGGCTACCCCCAGGCGGCATCTTGATCTTCTTGACCGGCCAGAATGAAATATCAGGTGTCTGTAGGGCTCTGAATGCAAAATTCAGCCCTAAAGTTATCGAAGCCCGAATGTGTAAAAGGCGGCTGGTGAATGCTTCCTCGTTTTTTAAGGACGAACCTCCGGACCCTCCAAAAACGGTCGCTGCTGCGGAAGGTATGCCATCTCAACAACTCATTCCTCGAAGGTAATCATTAAACAATCTAGCAGTTGTCTTGGAGGCGGAGGATGTAGAATTGGGAGTCAGAAGCCAAGATTTGGCTTTAGATGTCGACGATGGTGTCCCCGAAGAAGATCCTGAAGCTTTGGATAGCGCCAATGAGGACGCCGCCGACATAGAAGAGAGTGACTGTAAGTCATATCCTCAGACTCATATTCATACTCATGAATACATATCCCTTAGCTCCGATGCACATCGTTCCGCTATATTCTCTTCTGCCAAGTGATAAACAGATGCGGGTCTTTGAATTGCCACCCCCTGGATACCGTCTGGTGGTGGTCTCAACGAATGTAGCTGAAACATCATTGACGATTCCTGGGATTCGATATGTCGTCGACTGTGGACGAGCGAAGGAGGTGAATTACTCCTGATCGCAGACAGTATTTGTTCTCACAGAAATTATCAGCGCAGATACGATGCCACAAACCATATACAGTCCTTCCAGGTGAACTGGATATCGAAAGCCTCCGCGGCGCAGAGAGCCGGTCGAGCGGGGCGGACGGGCCCTGGGCATTGCTATAGGCTCTATTCATCTGCACTCTACGAACACTATTTCGAATCATTCTCACAACCCGAGATTCTCCGTACGCCCATAGAAGGCGTAGTACTTCAAATGAAGAGCATGGGCATCGACACAGTGGTTAACTTCCCTTTCCCAACCCCTCCCGACACACAGGCTTTGAAGAAGGCTGAGACGGTACTGACTCATCTCGGTGCGGTGAGCAGCACACCTCTTGCATCGTCGGCAACCTCGGAGATATCCATCGCTACAATTGGAGGCAAGATTACGTCACTCGGGAAGTCGATGAGTCTATTCCCTCTTGCTCCTCGATATTCTCGAATGCTAGTCTCCGGTCAACAACATGGTTGTCTGCCATACGTGATCACCATCGTATCAATTATGACAGTGGGGGATCCTTTCTTGCACGAAGAAGGGCTAGGCGAATGCAACGATTCCGAAGATGAGAACAATGATGAATTGGAGTACATCAAGAGGGAACGACTCAGGGCAAAAGAAATTCGCAGAACGCGGCGGAAAGCTTTCTTTGAGACACAACAGGTATCGTTGGTGACATTCATCACCACGCAGCGCTAACACTCCGTTTGCTAGACTCACGCCTCATTGGGAAGGTCAACCAGCGATATCTTTCGAATACTTTCCGTCGTCGGCGCATACGAGTTCGCTGGGGGTGGTTTCCAGTTCTGCTCGGAACATTTCGTTCGACCAAAAGTGCGACTTGAGAGGTCTTGATTTCGTGTGCCATCAACTAATGTGGTATTCCAGGCCATGGAAGAGGTCCATAAGTTGAGAGCCCAAATTTGTGCCATTGTGAGCGCGACCTTCCCTGGCGTGGAGACGGGTCTTGCACAGCCCCTTAAACCACCTACTGAAATACAAGCTAGTAGCCTCATTTGCTATTGGCCAGTATTACACTAAATGATTTCTTGCAGTTGAAGGCCCTTCGCCAATTATTGGCCGCCGCGTTCATCGATCAGGTAGCCGTTCGCAAAGATCTCGTGCAAAAGAAGTCGGCTACCGGGGTTCAGTACTCGACTGCTAAAGGTGTCCCTTACAGAGCAATGGGCATCCAGGAAGACGTATTTATTCATCCTTCGTCTGTCCTGTCACAAAACTCCCCTCCGGACTATATTGTCTTCACCGAGATCGTTAGAACAACCCAACCATGGCTCAAGGGTGTGGTGCCACCCCAAATTTAACCGGAATTCTGTCTAACTGTCCTGCAGGACTGACACTAATTAACTCGGCATGGCTGTCCGCACTTGGAAAGCCGACATTATGCACTTTCACTAAACCTGCAAAAAACAGCGCGGGCGTGTTGATGACGATACCCAGGTTTGGACCGGATCAGTGGGAACTGCCACCAATAAGAGCTTCATAGTAATGATAAAAATACATTATATCATGTGTAGAAAAACTGTGTAGGGATGATCTAGGTAGGTACGCCGTGCGGGGTGAATATGCTAAAAGATCTTGACTGTGTCGAGTATGACATCTATGGTTTGGGTTTCTTTGGGATAAAAATACTACCCTTGTCCTTCTTCGGTCGTTTATGTGGTGGTGGCATCGGTTTGTGCTCGTTCATCGACGAAGACGCTTCCTCAGCAAGCGGTCTCTTCGGTAGAGGATGTGCAGAATTGCGGCTTGGCCCCACAGCGGTTTGGTCCGAAGTGGGATTAGTTGGAGTGGAAGAAGGATTTTGTGATTGCGGTTTAGCACGAACGGATTCAACCAAGCTTTGAGGAGTGACAAGGTCTGCTGGTTCTGGAGCATTGGATACAGGCCGCAGTTTATTTGCCTTTGTCGGCGAAGCAGGTCGTGCTAATCGCACGGGGTTAGGTTCTGTGAAGTAAGATGCGTCCACCTGTATGCGATACAAAATAGGGAACACTGGTTACTGTGAATGAGGGGGAAACTTACATCAGTCAGCAGTGACCTGGTTCTAGCGTTGTTCACAATTTCTTTCCAATCTGCATTACTCCTCTCAAGCGTCGGAGCATTTCCCAGGATGAACAAGGAGGATTTTGCTCGAGTAAGAGCCACATTCATTCGGCGAACATCTAGTGGATGGAATTTCAGTCGCGCCTTCATTTCAACGTCCATGAACCATACCAGCTAAGAAGCCAACCGACTGTACGCCTGGGCCAGCACGTACGCACGAAAGGATGATAATGTCCTTTTCTTGACCTTGGAAGCCATCGACCGTATGGAAGTGTATCTTTCCACGAATATCCTCTCCAAACCTCCTTTCAAACGCACGCTGAAGTTCGACCACCTGGCCACGATACATGGAGACAATGCCAACCCGGAAGTCGAAATCAATTGCTACGAATTCTTTGCGCAGCCTCGCGTAGAGTGCAACAGCCACTTGAACTTCCAATCCATTTTTCATTGAATGACCGGCCGTTCCTTCTTCCTGGCCACGCGAGATGTTGAAAAAGCGATAGCAACCAAATTTCGGATGAGATTGCCAGGGCTGTTTGGTTTTGACGTCCATGTCGGGTCCGTCAAGTAGACGACCTTGATAGAACAAACGACTAGGCAGCAGACTGATTTCTGGATGCATGCGGTATTGAATACTGTTGGGTCTTTAAGTAGGCCATTCGGAAAGCCTCACATCACACTCACCTTAACAGATGGACAGCCTCTGGGCGGTGTTTTTGCAAGCGAACAAAGAGAGACTGGTTGTAGCTGAATTGGCATGCCTAAAAGGGTTTGTCAGGACGATGACAAGACTGCGCAAAGAGACTTGTCACCTCTTGGGAGAGTACAGTTGGCGGAAGCTGTTGAGGGTCTACACAAATAGGTCACTTCTAATACCACACAGCGGGGGGTTGCTAAATTCTCACCTCCAACCATAATGCACCTTGGAGTGCGAAACTTCAAGGGAATCAAGGAAGTTAATTCAACAGCTTGGGCGGCCTCATCAATGATGATCATGTCAAACTCCAGCTGCTCGATCGATTCATGGCCAGATCCCGCAAGCGTCGCACAAATCACGTCTGCCTCTTGCAGAACATCGATGCGGATTCGCCTTTTCACAGCATCTAAAGTTCGGTTGTCGGACTTTTGTTTGTCCTTCAAACGATCAAACTGTTGAGTCAGGGCCATTCGGCGAGAATTCAACTTCTTGATCTCTTCCTCGATGGCAAGTGTCCTTGCAGTGTTATTTTGAACCGTGGCTAGCTCCTCCAACTTTTGCTGCTTGGCGCGTTTGACGGATTCTATGTCCTGCCGAAGCAACGCTATTTGTTTTCCGGCGTCGTTGGGGGAATTTGGCATGTTTTCGCCGTTCATCTTCTGCTCCACGAGGTAGTCTAGCGCGACATCCCGGACACTGATGTCGATAGCCTTGTCACTGCCAATCCGGACTACCTTGATGGGATGCCCCCGCTTCTGAGTAGCTCGGTAGCCCTCCTTCAGGCGACTGGCGACTTCATCAATTGCCGCGTTACTTGGAGCGCATAAAAGGATTTTGTGTACTGGACCTCTATCGGCTTGCGTGGAATTCCGCCCCGCGTGTATAGAAGTCGTGGCTCGAGGCCGTCGCGATAAGAAAGCCTCGACCAAACCGCATATAGTCGAAGTTTTTCCTGTTCCAGGAGGCCTTCAAAGTATCTGAGGAGTCGAGCCATCGAGACGGACAAGTTCACCTACCCTTGAACTAGTCCGAATCCTTCAGCTCGTAATGAGCTAAGAATAGCTCTTGCCTGAGGCTCGTTAACACGATAGGTTGACATTGCTTGGTCAATATCATGATTATCCAGGCGTGGCCGTGCGGATATGCGAGGTTGCATGATCGACTGAAAGGCATCGTAGAAAGGAAGAGCCATCAAGGCACCATATTCGCGATGCAATGTAGCCAAGCTGCAGAAAAGTCAGCTCCCCGAATGCAGCTACTGAAAAAACAACTATACCCAAACACCTTCCTCAAGCTCCAGACACTGTTGATCTGCAAACCAGGATCAATCCCATTGGGTATGAAGCATCGAAGAGTCATTTGTGCGCCAGTCGGAGTGTGACGGTATGACTGTGTTTTGGAAAGGAGCGATTTTTTCCCAGAAGGATGTCTGAGCAAAACTACATCTGTTTCTGACAGACGCCAATCTTTCTGAAGAGCCTCGGATATAGTAGCCTCGAGGTCAATGAAGTCGTCTGTGAACTGCTTTGAACAAATCTTGCAATCGTATGACTCCTGAGTCACATCCTTCGACTGGACGATCTGCGCCCAGCATTCGAGCAGCAGGAGCGGCTCGAATACACTGAGATATTGGCGGTAGTCTGCAAATTTGTCCGGGACATGAAGTAGCTTTGGTTTTGCTCCTTGTACGGGAGGATCTGGGCCTTCATGATCATAATCCCACGACAGCAGAGCCCGATGAAGTCCAGAAATGTTTGGTTTGAGCCGCATGGCTCTCCTGCGCGCATCGTCCCTTCGATGAAGTCGTTCCATCGTGGCGTTCTTGGCCTGGTTCGTGACGTCAAGGATCCTGACCTGACGTCTCTCAGCAGGCTTCTGCACTTTAGGAGACTTCTGAAACTTGGCAAGGGCGGCCAAACCTTTCGCCCCCCTTGCATCAGCGTCGGACTCGGAATCACTGGGCTCGGAATCCACCGCCTGTGGTGCCTTATGTACATCATTGTGGACAGGAGATGGGCGATTAGGACCAGAAATGAGAGTTGCCTGTGCCCTCTGGAAAGTCGGGAAAGCAGGTGTCTCCACCTTTGGCTGGTGCACGACGGGGGGTTTGGCAGATTTCTGGGGAGCCAACGGTTTGAGTGTTGTCTGCACTTCTTTGCGTTCCGGCTTGGCGTCTTTACGCGCAGAAGCCGAAGCGCGACTGCTGGCAGTTGTCATCGAAATGATCTCCACGTCGTCGTCATCGCTTTCAAATGTTGCTAGGGCGTCTTCGAGTTTTGCTATACGAGTCGAATCGAGTCGAGTCCTTGGAGCCCCGTGTGTAATCTTGCGAGAGTCGTCCACATGTTTGTTCAACTTTGCCAGGCCAGCTTCGGAAGGTGGTACACCCGTTGTCCGAAAGCAATCCAAAACAGTTTGGATCAGAGCGAACGATTGATGCAACAGCTCTTCGTCTGACAGCCGGAGCCACCGCGCAAGCTCGGGTAAGACAGGTTGAAGATCGTTCATCATCCGCTTTCCTACTCGAGATAACTTGGATGACTTCCGAGTCAGTGAGGCGGATTCTCCCTCTGTGGATGTGGAAGCTGCAGATTCCATGACCCTCCACTGTGCCAGCATATCCCGACCAAAAATGAGTGCATCCCGCATCCACACTGTCATATCGGGTATCTCGAAGAAGTCCGCCCACAGCGGAGTCCGTTTAAATATCACGGTAAGCGACTGTGTCATGAGCGTCCACAGCTGAGGCAGTTGAGCAGCAGGACCTTGCGGTTCTCTAGGCCGCAAGAACTCGTTCGAGTGCAGTAAACCATCGGGGCTGGAACAGAGCACCTCGATGATATCTGTGAGACACTGTACAAGAGACTTTGACAAGCTGCACGCTTCAGTGACTTGAGGCGCATACCGAACAAACTTTTCAAGGAATCCGAAAACAGCTGAGAGGGAGGGATCCGGTAGATTGTAGAGCAACGCGCGAAAGCAATCGAGACGGACGTCCACATCAAACGCTTGCCCAACCAAGGTCTTGGCGGCAGTTTGAACGTCGTCAATTGGAGACAACATGAGAATCATAACGCTCCTGGCAACCTCTGGGCGATGGAGAACATTGCGCAAAAAGGACGGCTGATTGTAGTTGGCAAATTTAGAGATCGTCTCGACAAAACCTTGTCTCGTAACTTGTAGGGAGCGATTGATGGCGTCGAATGCAACTCGGGCATTCGGTTTTGAAAATATTGGTTTATAAGCGCGGGAGTTCAGAACGTCCAGATGGGCATACTGGGCAACCAGTTGGAGGAGAGAAGTAGCACCATCCGCATCATTTGTCTGCAAGGACTCGTATGTCTTCGTCCACATGTGCTCTCGCACAGCGCATACCGGGAATGTGTCGGTTTGGCCGGCAAGAAACACGCAAGATTGGCTGATCGCACCAGTAATCTCTTGCACGTCTCGCCCAAGGCTCGCTATCACGAGATCACGAGCAGCGATGCGGGCAGACTTCCATTTTTCGTCTGCGTAATGGCGACCGAAAGCAACGGATATGAAAATATCGACATGAATATCCAGGACACTGGATATCGCCTGACGATGGCGAGCCAGTTCTTCAGCTTGACTTTTACGGACCAGCGACGAAAGGAGCTGTTATTAAGTATCAGTTCAAATTTCATCAGAGATATTGGGCGCAAAAGCTGACTCGTATAGCGGCGAACATGACCACGGGGCGGACTTCCTTGAACCTTTCGTGCTGGAGTTCTTCGCAAAGTAAGTCTACAATTTTTGCGAGCACATCGCCAAAGATTCCAGAATCTGAATCTTTCAACGATAATAGATACTCTCCAAACCACGAGAGAAACCAGGGTTTGTCGTCTAGGGGAACAACTTCCTCAATTAATTTAATATAAGACGGGTTATCCTTGATGGCATCGAACACGACCTGCGGGAACTCGGGTGCCTCGCCTTTCCAAAGACCAGTATTCAGACGTTTGAGGAGAAAGAGCATACACTTGAGTATATACGCGAATTCTGATAAAGAAAATCAGTCTGCTGCGAATTGCGGACACGAAAGTTGATATACATACGGGGACCCACGTCGTGCAAGTGACCTGTGACAACTCTTCGACAGTCGGCACCTCCATATGACCGCAGAATTATTCCGGTAGGTATCTGACGAAGAACCTGACAAAATCCGACCCAGATTTCATTCGGATCTGGCGTCAGGGAAAACGAGCCGACGGGAAAGTTCTCCCCCTCCATTGAAGGTATGTGCAACACATCAGAGTTACGTTGGTTTGTGTTGTTCGCGATGAGGTTAAATATAGTTCGAAGGGCTACCTCGTGCCCGGTGACGAAATGGTCCTCGGCCATAGGGATCTCGGAACAGGTTGTCACGAAAGACTTCGCCCACTGCCGCACGTCTTGAGATTCATCAAACATGAGAATGAACAATCCAGCAGGTGGAACATCCGTTGGCCAGCTTGAGACTGAGGGTTGAGAACGTACTGATGCAAGGACGTCGGGATCCCGGAAGATGCGCAAATTCGAGACCGCATGGTATATTATCGCAGGTGGGACGCTGCGCAAAGCAGATGAGTCGTTTCGCACACACCCCCTGACCCCAGCTGAAGCCAAGCCATTCTTCACGAGTTCCAACTCCCAATCGTCGAAGCTCCCATAGAATCTCCGGAGAATGTCATCTGAAAATGCGCCAAAATACCTGGTTCCTTCAGTCAGCTATACGAGCCTCATTATATCTGACCATAACCGGAGAGTGAGAATGACAAGCAGTCTGCCTCAACCTTCCCGACCAATCATGGAACAGGAAACAAAAGGAGCTCACGTTGACCGAGAGGTGACCTTGACCTCACCAAGGGCTTTGACGCAAGCACAACAGCCCGCCAGACAACCTATCAACCTAGTCCTCCATTCATTCACCTTTTGGCTATTATAGGCGAACAACCTCAAAAGAAAGGTGGCAGCGCCAACGGTGACTCGATCCGCACGAGAACAAAACCAATGGTAGCATTTGTCGGA
Organism: Neoboletus subvelutipes; assembly: GCA_003316035.1. Taxonomy (NCBI): domain Eukaryota; kingdom Fungi; phylum Basidiomycota; class Agaricomycetes; order Boletales; family Boletaceae; genus Neoboletus; species Neoboletus subvelutipes. Next base: position 23,051 of record QFEF01001139.1, read on the forward strand.
GCTGTTGGACGGCACCTTCATTAGATAGTTGAAGACTAGTGCTAACACGTCGTCCGAGCCATCCACCGAGTTGACGGGGGTGTCGCGAAGCTTGGCGAGTAGAGTATTGACTTTGTCCGCCTCGGTGGTCGTGGTCATGAAAGAGACTAGGATGGAGAAAAGGAATGGAAATGGGGCTGCGCGGCCAGGACTGGCCAAGGGTGAACAAGTCACGAGTGGGAGGGAGAAAAGCCGCGGACACTGCCAGAAATGGACACGCAGGACCCGAAGCGCGAGTCAGCCGTCGATCGCAACTCTTCGGGAGTCCTAGTCAGTCAACAAAATGGATGCACAGGACGTGAATTATCTCAACGAACTTCTTGAGCAAGACGTCGAAATTAGAGAGGTGCGGCGCCTACAATTGGCTCCACCAAACTTTATGGCGAACCCTTTCCGTCCATGAAAGAAAATCAAAGATCAAGTATCTTATCTTGACAAGAAAACCCGCCTCATGGTTGGGATCCTGAACAAAATTCACTCCACCTCAACAGACGCCCGTTAGTCTCTCGTCCACCTCACGTGTCGACATCTAACCCCGTTGACTTCAAGTCCCGCCGCTGCTCGATTCGGTGCGACCAATTCTGTGCGGTTGTCATGATACCAATGCTGCCATCGTCTCCCTTGTCCCTCCTAACCAACTTTGGCGCTGGAAGGAGATGTGGTCAAATTCTCTCCGCACGGCAGTGTATTCCGCCGCGCTAGTGGAATACTTAAGTAGTGGTTCCCTCATCACGCTTTCGCAAGCCAGCGAGGTACTTGGAGGTGAGCTGTTTGCCGCCGAGCCCACTGCAAAGTCAGAACACTCATGTCTTCCCAGTAAAAGAAGAGTGGGCAGATAGATTCTCAATAACAGTGGAAGATTATCTGCATGGGCTAATTAGCCTCGTCAATGAACTGGTAAATGAAGTTTGCCGACTTTCAGTATCTTGGAAAATACAGAATTGCCTCCCTTAACTCACCACTCTTTCAGTCACGACTTGCTGTCAATGCGGTGACGCTCGGAGACTACGAAGCACCACTTCGAATCTCGGTCTTTGTGAAAGACCTCTTTGCCGGGTTTTCGATGGTAAAACCTCTCAAAACTTTCATTGCGAGATTTGACATGCCTTCTCTTTCGGAATTGAATCAAGCTTAACCTAAAAAATGATACCTTGCGACGACGTTTTGATAGCCTTAAATATGATCTCAAAAAGATCGAAGAGGGTCGGTTCCATTTCTTTAGCCTGCTCCAACTCTTACCGTTTCCTCAGTTGTCTACGACGTATCACTGCGAAAATTGGCAGATTCAACAAAAAATGTTGTCAGGAAATAGCCCTGCAAGGGGTATTGTAATAGCACAAACGTAGATACTGTTCCGTCATGTTGTGGATGTTCCGTATGTTCTCGGCG
>QFEF01001141.1:0-16361 GCA_003316035.1 Neoboletus subvelutipes
TGGAATTCCTGAGGAGAGCATTATCTTTCAACAAGATAATGACTCCAAGCACACCTCTAAAAGAGCCAAGTAGTGGCTGGAATCTCAAGGGATCAAGCTTCTTGATTGGCCAGCACAATCTCCAGACCTTAATCCCATTGAACATCTCTCACAAATCCTTAAAAAACAGCTCAATAGCTATACAACACCACCAAACGAAGTATGGGAGCTTTGGGAGAGAATTAAAGTGGAGTGGGGAAAGATAGAGGTTGAGGAGTGTCAAGGATTGATAGAGAGTATGCCTAGAAGACTAGAGGTAGTGATAAAAGCAAAGGGAGGGCATACAAAGTACTAAAATTGTAGAATAGAAATATTGCTCAAAAAAGTGTCCCAATGACATACCACTTTAATATGGCTATATCTCAGTGCCATGACAACCAAATCACATGACTAAGGGCTCATCTTTAGGGCAAGGATTAGGGCTATCAATGACCCAGCAAGGATTAGACCTAACACCTTTTGGTTCTCCTGCAAATGTGAAGTCTTTTCAAAATAGCAAAACATTGGAACACTTTTTTGAGCCACTGTAGAGTTCAAGATTCTCACTGAAACACCTCACATCAACCTTCTGTCAATCAGAAGCTTCACTTGGGAACTGAGATCCTTCAGAGGCAGGAGTCTCCACTTTTGTTGCTGGGTCCTTCAGAGGAAGGAGCCCCTGTCTGAGCTATCATCCACAGCTCGCCATTGTCCCCCTTGTCCACAAGGGACCACATACCGTGCCGGAGCCTTGTCCATGACTGCCCCATAGCCGACTCTCCTTTTTGTGCCTAGGAGGAGCCCACTCATATCTGAACTGGGACAACTGTCTAGGGGTACCACAACTGTTGCACAGCACAGGCCAACCAGAGGGTTCATACATCTGTCTATAGAGATAGACAATGGTAGCCAAGGAACTTAGTTCTCAGCATACACATCCCTTTGTTACACCAGTCGTAACAGGTACACACAACCCCCTCTCGTAGCCTCAATGGCATACAACAACCTACCCAACCCATATCCTACAGAGACTAGGAGCATTCTAGGTCCCAAGACTAGGCCTCCATGGCTGTAGTCATAACAAATCTCAACAGCAGGGGTAGTGGTTTCAGGAATAAGTGAAGAAAGGGCATGGGGTTCATAGCCCATGATGGGAAAGAATGGGGATTGTCCAGTGACAGAGTGGGAGTGATGATTGTGTGCAAATTCTGCATGGAAAATATGTTGCATCCATCAAGTCAGGTTGTCACCACAAAAGATCCAAAGGTAGGTCTCAATTTCCTGATTGACCTGTTCTGTTTCACCATCTGTTTGAGGGTGGTAGGTGGTGGAGAGGGAAAAATCATACTTAAGGATCTTTCCAAGTTCTTTTGCGAATATGGAAGCAAATTGAGGACCTCAGTTGGAGATGACATTGTCAAAGAGTCCAAATCTGAGATAGACTTTATGAAAGAAAATGTCAGCAATCCCCTCTGCAGTGATGGTCTTCTTTGTGGGACAAAGAATCACTCCCTTACTAAAGCCATGATCAACCATGACCAAAAGGAAATTGAAACCATCTGTTACGACCGGTGTAACAAATAACGCGTACACGGATGACTGAAGTTAAATCAACGTCAACAACGATACGGACAGGTCTTCCTCTGAAGACAGGTGGTGAAACGACCCAAACAACTATCTATGTCTGTCTTGGGGACGCCGAGCTATGATCTTGACTATTCGAAGAAGAGGAGGTGAGCGAGGTGTGACAAGTACCAAGACTCAAGGTAAAGGGTCTTTGTTGAGCTAAGAGGCTCCTGAGTGGCTCTCTCGTTGTAAGGGAATATCCAAAGAGAACTAGACTGGGGATGCCAGTGCTAGGACTCTGGGTTTATATAGCATCTCTATGTATGTACATGTGTACTACGGATCTACCGATATAGAGACGGTGATTAAATACATGAGGGAAACATGCATCAAGCATGAGGATAAAGCGTGTATCAAACATGCTGAAGGAGTGTGTAAGAAGCACTGCTTCTGAAATGGAAGAGAAGTTAAACATGTGCCAGACATGAGGAACGGAAATGAATAACATGCATCAAGCATGTGTGTGAATGAGGACGGGGGTGTGTCTAACACGAGTACAACATGTGTTGTAGATGTCTTGCATCATGGCGTATAAGATTGATGATCGCGATGTCATCACATCAAGGGTTTAGAGTCAGGTGATACTAGTCACGAGACTAAGGGATGTATCATGTGATGTCGAATCACGTGATAGGGAAGTCATGTGACACTAGGTCACGTGATGAGTGGCGCTCATGGCCATACCAGCTGAAGGGAACTATCTTCAGTATAGAGATTAGAATCGATCTAATCATATCTGATAAGATAAGATAAGATAACTTGATCAAAGTTATCGTGTGCACGGATCGAGCCGTAACAGGTGGACCCTCTGGTCGGCTAGCGGATCGCACCGGATCGGCTCAGCTGTGTACTACGGTTGTGGCGACTTAACGCGGTGGCGGCTCTCTCGAGGTGGCGTTCCTCTCAGCGGCGATGAGCGGGCTCCCTCCAGGTACACAAGGAGGAGTCGGCTATGGACAGGTCGTGGACAAGGCCTGTATCTGTGCGCGGCCTCTGGACAATAGGCGGCTAGGAACGCGGCTAGTGTTGGACGATGACTAGCGGCCCAACCCTCTGGTTGGTATCGACGGTAGCTTGTGACCTCAGCTGGCGAGCTGTTCACAAGGATAAAGGGGCAACCCAAGCTATACAGCTAGTTGCAGTTACCTGATCGAGCTCTGATTGACAGAAGATCGAGATCAGGATTTAGACGTTGATGAAACACCGGTTTCACGACGCTGGCACAGGTACTGACAGCGAAGACTTCGAAATCCACGTAAGATTGCGTAGATCAAAGTTAGAGTTACATGGGCGGCGATTCTAGCTATTTATACTAAGCCCCTTTAGGGCCGGTTAGAGATAGAATCTCCGCTTTAACGTCTAAATAGGAAATGACGCGTCGCGTCGCGTATGAGTCAAGGAAGAGACGCGTCGCGTCGCGTAAGATATATAAGGAAGAGGACGCGTCGCGTGAAGCAGAAAAGGAAAGACGCGTCGCGTGAGATAAAAGAGGAAAGGACGCGTCGCGTACCAAAAAGAGAAGACGCGTCGTGTAATATGAAATAGAAGCTGCGGGCGCAGCTCGACTAAATAAAGGTAAAATGAACTGAGGCCGGTGAGTCATGATGGAAGGATCACGAGTCATATGCGAGAGAATATGACTTAGGAGTAAAAGGTCCGCAGTAAGAAGTGGAAGGTGTCCGAAGCGAGATTACGGTTGGAAGAGCGAGGAGTCCAGGATGCCTTCCCATACCTCCTGTGGAATATCCAGGTCTGGGAGAATATCGTCCCAGAGGGAATCGGGTATCGGAACGGATACCGATAGGTCTGGAGATGCCATCGGCGAGAGAAAAACGGTACCCCCTAGGACACTTGTAACACCATCCAAAAGAGGCAAATCAGTGATGATATCACAGGAGATCTGCTGGAAAGGACGGAAAGCAGAGGAGTGGATAGGGGTGACAGGCAGGGTGGTGGGATGAGTATTAGCCTTATTCTGCTGACAGGAGGTGCAACCAGCAATATATTTGCAAACATGTGCAGCAAGACCAAGCCACCAGAACTCAGCAGAGACAAGTTGTTGTATTTTGAGAAAACCAGGGTGGCTGGTGGAGTCATGATTGTGACAACATTGGAGGATGTCCTAGTGGAGATGACCCATGGTAGGGATATAAACATGATTATGGTAGAGGAGAATGCCATTGGAGTATTGCCAATCAGCAAGGCAAGAGCAGTATGTGGCAGAAATATCTTCATTGATGGATTGCAGGGATTGGAGAATGATGGGGTTGCCCTTAAAAGTGTTGAGGATTTTCTGGTGGAGGGCAGTGTCAATTACTTGCATGAAAATGGACAAAGGAAGAAGAGTGACCCCTTCAGTATCAAGGTCGGATATGGGAAGGAGGTCTGGTTAGTGGGATAGTGTGTCAGATCCAGAGAGGAGCTTGCTGAGTATATGGATTATTTTTAGGTCAAAGTCCACAAGATCAAGGAGCCAGTGAGCTTGACATTGGTTAAGATTTTGAAGGGAATGAAAGAAGATAAGGTTCTTATGGTTGGTGAAGACTTGGACAGGGAAGGGAGAGCTGTGGAGATAATGTCAGGAGTTCTCAGTCATAGATATCATAATTGCATTTGAATTGCCAAACAACTGGGAAAGATAGGAGCAAGGATGTCATTTGCCATTAAAATCAGCTTGAAGAAGAATGCCCCCTGAGGCATATTTGGATGTATCAGTAGCAATGGTGAATGGGGCTGCAAAATTGGGAAGGGTAAGGACTGGCTTGGACAGGAAAAGCTCTTTCAGCTTTTCAAAAGAGGAGTGACATGTGGGGGTCCAGTCCCAGGTGTGTGACTTCTTGGTGAGGTCTAGGAGTGGTCAGACAACATTGGAGAAATCAGGGATAAATTGGCAGTAGAAATTGGTGAAGCCTAGGAAGGAGTGGACATTCCAAAGTTTCTATGAAGTGGGCCAGGAAGTGATCCCATCAAGTTTGACAGGGTCCATGGCAAGCTGGCCAGGGCAAAGGATCATTCCTAAATAGTCTACCTTTTCTGCAGTAAAGGTATATCTCTCCAGTTTGAGGTGAAGATCAAGTTCACTCATGCATTAGAGGATGCAACAAGTTTGTTCTTTATGCATTTTATGATCAGGGGAGGCAATCAGGAGGTCATCCATATAAATTATGAGCCATCCTTTAGTGACCATGTCTCAGAAGAAATCATTCATGAATTGTTAAAAAGTAGCAGGGAAATTGGTCAGTCCAAAAAACATGACCATTGGTTCAAAGAGTCCCTTGTGGGTGATGAAAGCTGCCTTCCACTGGTGTCCATCCTTAATCCAAACATTGTTGTAGCCCCATTGTATGTCAAATCTGGTAAAGACTTTGATATCACAGAGTTTGTCAATCAAATCAGGAATCAGGGGTAAAGGATATGTGTCTTGGACCATGTGTTCATCGATGTATCAATAGTCTTGGCAGGGTCAGAGGCTGCCATTGTTACAAGTGTGATGGACACCCCTATTTTTCTTTCTCCCATAGCATCACCAGACCTCCATGCCATTGATCATCCTGCCCAGGACATATGGGTGGATATCCTTCCAGACATCAAAGTCCCTCAATCCCTATGGGATGAGGTATTTGATTCTTTCCTTTTCCAAGAGTAGTCCTTGCATGGATCCTCATGGACCCCTTTCCCCTTTCACTTTTACTTCATCTGCCATTTCATTGCAGGCTCAGTTCATTTTGGTTTCTTTTATTTCAGGTCTTATTTGGATCTTATATCTCCTAAGTCATATTCTCTCATATATGACTCATGTCCATTTATCATATTTCATCTCAGTCTCTTTATGCCAGCACTAATCATGGTGCCATTTACTTACTTATTGTTCCTGATTGAATCATATCAAATAGTTGGTCTCTTTATTTATATCTCCAGCCCTAAAGTGCCTAGTATAAATAGTTTACTCTCTGCTTCAATGTATCTTCAACCTTGATCTATGCAATCTACATAGAGTCCAAGCTCCTCAGTGAAACACTAAGCTTTGACTTCTGTCAATCAAAAGGTCAGCTTGGGAACTGAGATCCTTCAAAGGAAGGACTCCATTTTATTGCTGGATCAGAGGACCTGCCTGCCCAAGCTATCATCCACAGCTCATTGTCTCAGCTTTCATCCATGTTACAACTGGTGTAACAAATAACACGTACACAGAAGACTTCAGTCTTTGCTACAGGACAAGTCTACCTCTGCAGACAATGGTGACCTTCTTGGTCTGCAAGCGGATCACCTAATCGGTGAGTGGTATGCAATGGTTGTGGCAACCTCAGTTGGTATACTGGACACAAGGCAATGAGTGGGCTCCCTCCAGGCACACAAGGAGTAGTTGGCTATGGACAGGTTGTGGGCAAGGCCTGTATCTGGGTGCGGCCTCTGGGCAATAGGCGGCTGGGCATGGCTAGCGTTGGGCAATGGCTAGCAGACTGATCCTCTGATCAGGGAGGAAAGTGGTCACACCTCCCTATAGAAGGTTCTCAGTGCTTTGACTGAACTCTAATTGACAGACATTCGAGATCAAGATTGACATTGGATGAAACACCGGTTTCATGACGCTGGCACAGGTGCTGACAGTGAAGACTTCGAAATCCTCGTAAGATTGCATAGATCAAAGTTAGAGTTACATGGGCAGTGATTCTAGCTATTTATACTAAGCCCCTTTAGGGCCGGCTAAAGATAGAATCTCCGCTCTAAAGTATAAAAGGAAATAACACGTCGTGTCACGTATGATATGAAAGGATAAATGAGAATGCGTCGCATCGCATATGATAAATAAGGAAAGACGCGAGTCGCGTTGCGTGAGATATAAAAGGAAAGACGCATCGCATACCAAAAGAAGAAAGACGCGTCTTGGTTAAATATGAAATGCGATACTGTGGATGCAGCTCAACTAATCTAGGCAAAATGAAATAGATGAGATGAACTGAGGCCGGGGTGAGTCATGATGAAAGGGACACAAGTCATATGCGAGAGAATATGACTTAGGAGTTGAAAGGGTCCACAGTTAAGAATGAAATGGGTCTGAGAGAAGCCTAGTCCTCAAAGAGTGCAGAGTGGAAGTACTCTTCCCATACCTCCTGTGGGATGTCCAGGTCCGGTAGAATATCTTCCCAGAGGGACTTGGGTATCAGAGCAGATACTGACAAGTCTGGTGAACTCATGGGAGAGAGAAAAACGGTACCCCCTAGGACACTTGTAACAGAGGGCGTGGTGGGCAATGGAAGGAAGATGATTGAGGTGGGTGTACAAGGGAGCAGTTCCGTTAGCGAAATTATAGAACATGGGGGTTCTGAAGAGGGGGTGATCAGAGGGATTTCCTCTTTTTATACTCTTCCAGTAGTTCCTGAGTGTTGTTAAATTTTCTTTCAGGTTCCCAAGTATCCTCGGCATCAGAATACCCTTTCCAATGTATCAGGTATTGCCTCCGGTTATTGACCCTGCAATGATTGGTTATTCATTCCATTTCATATTCCTCTTCTCTGTCTATTAGCTCTGGTGGAGGGTTTTTGAAATTGGATCCATGTTCCAGGGTCTCTTGGTAGGACAACAGCAGAGAGGTGTGGAATACATTATGGATCTTCCACTGCTTCGGGAGAGTGATTCAGAAGGCAATGGGGGATATTACTTCCGAAACTTTGAATGGTCCCAGCCTTTTGGGTGACAGTTTTCAAGGGACGTTCTTGGTTTGGATGTTCTTGGCATCTAACCATACTTTATCTCCAACTTTCCAAGGTTTGAACCTCGAATGAATCCTTTCCTTCATTTATAATTGAGTCAGGGCATGCACAGCTTCAGCTTCTTTACATGCATCCTCAAGATAGGAGAGCCGTGTTTCTAACATGGGTAAGAAGGTAGTGCCCAACGGGGGGTACGATCTGGATTCATATCCCATAATTAGGAAGAAGGGAGACTTTCCTGTTGATGAGTGTATGGCAGAGTTATGGGCGAACTCTGTGGCGGTAAGGTATTCCAACCATTGTTCTGGTTTTCCTTGACAAAAGATCCATAGGTAGGTTTCCAACTCTTGGTTATATCGTTTGGTTTCTCCATCAGATTGAGGGTGGTAGGTGGTAGACAAGGATACGTCATACTTTAGTATCCGGGCAAGCTCTCTTGCGAAGGCTGAGGCAAACTGTGGTCCTCTATCAGAGATTAACTTGTCATATAATCCAAATCATTTGAAGACATTCTCATAGAAGGGTTGGGCAATTCCTGCCAAATCGATGGTTTTTGTGCAAGGAGCAAGAATTACCCCCTTACTAAGGCCATGGTCAACCACAACCATAATAGAATCCAGGCCCTGGACAGGGGGCAGATCAGTGATCAGGTCAACCAACAGGTGGGCAAAGGGATGGGCCAACTGGACAGCTAACGACACAAGGGGGGGAATGGTGGGGTGGGTCTGGACTTTGTTTGCCTGGCAAACGGCACATCCAGCAACAAAACAGCAAACAAAGGTGGAGAGGCCTGGCCACCAATAATTCTTAGACAACAAGGTGACAGTCCATAAGTGGCCTCCATGGCCTCCTTCCAGGGAGGTGTGGGCATCTAGGACAAGTTCCTGGCGGGCATCAGCCAGAATATACATGCGATCCTTAAAATAGAGCTTTCTGTCCAGGAAAGTCCAGTCTGCGGGGGAGGATCAACCAAACAGGGGAATATCATTTTCCATGCCCTTCAGGGTGTTGATTACAAGGGGATCCTCCTCTGAGGATTGCCAGATCCGATCGGCTAACATAAGATCGATGGTCTGGACTTGGTGGGTGAAAGCATCGTCTGGCAATAGTTGGACATTGGCATTGTCCATGGTGGTGTCAACAGCGTCACATCGAGACAGGGCATCGGCTGGTCCCATCTGGGATCCAGGTAGGGCAGTATAGGCAAGGTCAAAATCCTGCAAAAATAACAGCCACCTGGCTTGACAATGGGATAACTTCCAAGGTTGCTTAAAATAGGTTAGGTTCTTATGATCCATAAGAACTGTTACTGGAAAGGCAGATCCCAATAGGCATTGGTGCCATTCTTCTAACCCTCGGATCACAGCAAGGAGTTCCCAATTGAAAATGTCATAATTGTGCTCAGCAGGGGCAAAGGTTTGGGAGAGATAACCACATGGTTTCATATCTCCATTCAGGTCTCGTTGCATCAGGACACTGCCTGATGCTGTCAATGACACATCGATCATAATGGTGAAAGGTTGATTAGGGTCTGGGAAGGCTAGCACCAGTCATCTGGTGAAGGCATCATGGAGGAGTTGGAATCCCGTCTGGTGTTTGTCCGTCCATTCCCAAGGTTGGTTCTTCTTGGTGAGGTCTAGCAAGGGTCTGGCAAGTTCAGAAAAGGAAGGGATGAACTTGCGATAGAAGTTACAGAACCCAAGGAAGGATTGGACGTCTTTAATGTTCATGGGGGAGTCCATTTGGCGATAGCCTTTAGCTTGACTGGGTCCATCTGGACACCATCCTTGCTGACAATCATTCCAAGGTATTTGATGGACAGGGCAGCAAACATGCATTTCTCCAGTTTGAGATACATTTTGTGTTCTCTAAACTGTTGGAGGACTTTCTTCGTTTGTTCTTCATGGACAAAGGGGTCGGAGGAGTGGATCAGGAGGTCATCCATATAGATGATCAACCATCCTTCCGCAATGTAGTCTCCAAAAAGGTCATTCATAAATGCTTGAAAGGTAGCGGGGGAATTGCACATTCCAAAAAACATAACTGCTGGTTCGAATAATCCAAATGGTATAAGGAAAGCTGCCTTCCACCTATCTTCTGGTTTGATGAGGACATTGTTATATCCCCATCGGATGTCAAACTTTGTAAAGATGGAGGATCCCTTCAGCCGATCTATCAGATCGGAGATCAGGGATAGGAGATAAGTGTTCTTGATGGTGTGTGTATTGAGATATTGGTAGTCCTAGCATGGCCTCAACTTCCCGTCTTTCTTCTGTACAAAAAAGAAAGGGGATGCTTGAGGGGACTTCAAAGGTGTGATCTTCCTGGTTGTGAGATATTCATCTGTGAACTCCTTACATGCGGTCATCTCAGCAGGATTCAAAGGGTAAGCTTTAGCTCGCTTCGGTATGAAAGAATCCTTTAATTCAATGGTGTGATTGTGTTATGACTGGTAACAAATAACGTGTACACAGAAGACTGAGATCTTCGCTACGGGACAAGTCTTCCTCTGAAGACATGGGCGACCCTCTGGTCTAGCAAGCAGATCCTCTGATTGGCGAGTGGTGTGCAACGGTTGTGGCAACCTCAGCTGGTATGCTGATTGCAAGACAATGAGCGGGCTCCCTCCAGGCACACAAGGAGTAGTTGGCTATGGACAGGTCGTGGACAAGGCCTGTATCTGGGTGCGGCCTCTGGACAATAGGCAGCTGGGTCTCTACTAGCTTGGACGATCGCTAGCAGGCACTGATCCTCTGATCAGGGACGAAAGTGGTGACACCTCCCTATAGAAGGTTCACAGTGCCTTGATCGAACTCTGATTGACAGACGTTCGAGATCAAGATTGACGTGGGATGAAACACCGGTTTCATGACACTGGCACAGGTGCTGACAGCGAAGACTTCGAATTCTATGTAAGATTGCATAGATCAAAGTTAAGGTTACATGGGCGGTGATTCTAGCTATTTATACTAAACCCCTTTAGGGCCAGCTAAAGATAGAATCTCTGCTCTAAAGTATAAAAGGTAATAACGCGTCGCGTCGCGTAAGATATAAAAGATAAATGGAAGATGTGTTGCGTCGCATAAGATAAATAAGGAAAGACACGAGACGCGTCGCGTAAGACGAATAAGGAAAGATGTGAGACATGTTGTGTAAGACATAAAAGGGAAGACGTGTTGCGTACCAAAAGAAGAAGGACGCATCTTGAAGTAATATGAAATGTGATACTGCGGGTGCAGCTCAACTAATTAGACTAGAGGAAATGAACTGAGGCCAGTGAGTCATGATGGTGGGAACATGAGTCATATACGAGAGAATATGACTTAGGAGTAAAAGGTCCGCAGTAGAATGAGAAAGGCGTCCAGGAGAAGTTAAGCCTCGAAGAGTGCAGTGTTGAAGAACTCGTCCCATACCTCCGAAGGTATGTCTAAGTCGGGAAGGATATCCTCCCAAAGGGAATCGGGTATAGGCACAGGTGTAGAGAGGTTGGGTGAGCTCATAGGAGAGAGAAAAATATCCGCCCCTAGGACACTTGTAACAGATTGTAGGTTTGGGAGAGGGGAAGTTTCATAGTGTCCTTTTTCTCAAAGACATCCTTGTACACTTGATATTCTTTTGGCAATTCCACTTTCTTAGTTCCTTCCACCTGGGTGATTGTCATAGACAAGGTGGTTCATCAGAGGATATATCTCAGCACGATTCCTTGATGGCCAGCTAAGAATTGAACTCATTCAGGGATTGTCCATCTTCGGTACTGATCATAGAGGCTACTCTCGATGATCTCATTTTCTTGATGACCCAAGAAACATAACAGATACCTCTGCATGGTATCGTCAACAGTGGTAGATTTATACTTAGTGGGGGTGATGACGACCGTCCCACTCCTCCAGTCTATTTCTGGGTTCATTGTTCGGAGCCATGGCAGGCCCAAGATGACATCATCTTTTCCACAGTTGAGGACAAGCAGCTTGCATTGCTCTCATACTCCTTGGAGATCCAGGACCACCGTGGTCTTCTCCTTAATTGTTCCAGATTGGTTCAGCATCCCGTCTACATTCCATGCACTGATGGGAATGTCAAGTGTTTCAGTTGGCAGTTTCAGTTGGGTGACTGCCTCCTTTGCTATAAAGCATCCTGTTGCTCCACTATCCAAGAGAGCATTTATGCCAATGATTTGCCTGTTCGGTTTCCAGATCGACAGAGGAAGACAAATAGAATTAGACTTCAATCCGGAAATAAATACAGGGGCGACGGTTATGGAAGGTAGTGATGTTGGTACACTCCTTCCTTCTAAAAAGATGTTTCAAACTCCTCTTCTTGTTCTTTGGTAGAGAGGGCTTTAACCTCTTCCAATACAAGTGGATCTCTATTTTCATTGCAGTTTGGATTGTATAGGGACTTCAAGGTGCGAAGCATCTGGTCGTGGCCTTGATCCCCTTCGATACTTCTGAGGAATGCATCCAAAGGGTCCTTGGTGGCAGGGTTGGCAATGGACAGGGTGGAGGAACTGGTAGGGGTGGCCCTGGCGAAGTGGTTGGTTGGCTGAACCTTTGCACTAGAAGGAGCATAGCCAGGGTGGTTCTGAGTTGTACAACCAGTTTTCTTGCAAATGAAGCATCTCCTCTCGTGAAGACACTTGGCCCATTCTGTTGGTGTGATCATAAGACGATCAACATCCATAGCATTGGGATCCCTGCAGCTACTATTGTTTCCACCAAAGGATACCTGTGGTCCTCTTCTAAGGTTTCAGATTCTCCTAAGTCCTCCTTCGATCTCAGAAGCTTTGGAGTAGATCTCTTCCATACTCTTGGCATTTTTGAGTATACTGGATAGAGTGAGCTAGGTGGCAATGGGGATGGAGAGCCCTCTGAGGAACCATTCAGAGAGGGTGGCAATGTCAGATATTCCAGTTCTGACAGCAAGCATGGAGAAGATGGAGACATATTTCTTGAAGCCAGATTGTCTCTCGCATCTTGGACAAGATTTGCAATCTTGATTCATGCAGAAGCAGCAGTATCATAGGGGGAAAAGGTGGTGTGGAAAGCTTTGGTAACTTCTTCAAACTTTCTCTCTCCCTTAGTGAGTGTACTATCATTGAGCTTGGTAAGCCAAGCCTCGGAGAAGGACTTCCCTCATCCTTTGGACATACAGTTGAGGAAAATAAGAGATTTGGCATGGTCGTTGTACTTCTCTTCATGGAGAGAGAAGTATCCTTGCATAGCGAGGCACCATCTGTGGGCATCATCTGGTTCTCCCGAGAATTCTTTGGGAAGAGCGGCTTTGATCTCACCCATCCCAATCTGATCTTCATCATCTTCATCATCACTTCCTGGATCAGGGTCTCCTCCATATGGGTCAGGCTCGTTGAACAGAATGTTCCTTCCAAGGACGTGGGAGTAGTATCCAGAGGGAGGCTCTGGTAGATCTACTTGGATAGGTTCTGGTTCCAACTGTGGCTGAGGGGAAGATTCTGCCAATGGGGTCTGACTTTGGGAAGGTTGGCCTGAAGTGGTTCTGATGACAGAAGGGGGTAGAGATGGAGTACTCCAAGATGTTCCTCTGATCCTTCTGGAAGTGGAAGAGGTTGGTGGTATGGCTGCAAAGGTTCCTGGTGATCCTCTTGGATTCTCCTTGTCAGATGGTTCTCTGAGTAGGCTCTGTAAATTGATATGTCTCGTTGTGGCAGCTTCCTGACTACCCTCTGGCAGTCAACTGTTTCAAGAGGTGGGACCTGGGGCATGGCAGCTCCTCAGGTAAAGAAAAACTTTGATCTTTTGTTACAACCAGTGTAATAAATAACACATACGCAGAAGACTGAAGTCTTTGCTACGAACAGGTCTACCTCTGTAGATGATGGGGACCTTCTTGGTCAGCAGGCAGATCACCTGATTGGCAAGCAGTGTGCAACAGTTGTGGCAACCTCAGTTGGTATACTGGACACAAGGCAATAAGCAGGCTCCCTCCAGGCACACAAGGAGTAGTTGGCTATGGACAGGTTGTGGGCAAGGCCTGTATCTGGGTGTGGCCTCTGGGCAATAGGCGGCAGCAACGGTGAGCATTGGGCAATGGCTCATGAGCTGATCCTCTGATCAGGGACAAAGTGGAGACACCTTCCTCTGAAGGTTCCCAGTGCCTTGATTGAACTCTGATTGACAGATGTTTGAGATCAAGATTGATGATGAGATGAAACACCGGTTTCAACGATTGGCGACGCTGGCACAGGTGCTGACAGTGAAGGCTTCGAATTCTATGTAAGATTGCATAGATCAAAGTTAAAGTTACATGGGCAGCGATTCTAGCTATTTATACTAAGCCCCTTTAGGGCCGGCTAAAGATAGAATCTCTGCTCTAAAATATAAGAGGATAAATGAAGACACATTGCATAGGATATGAAAGGTTAAATAAAGAAGACATGTCATGTCACGTATGATATAAAAGGAAAGATGTGTCACATACCAAAAGAAGAGAAAGATGTGTCACATATCAAAAGAAGAGAAAGATACATTGCATTAAATATGAAATGCGATACTGCGGGCACAGCTCAACTAATCTGGAGAAATGAAATAGGAATGAACTGAGGCTGGAGTGAGTCATGATGAAATGGAATACAAGTCATATATGAGAGAATATGACTTAGGAGTTTATAAGGTCCACAGCTTAAAGAAATGAATAGGGTCTGAGAGTCACCTAGTCCTTGAAGAGAGCCGAATGGAAGTACTCCTCCCATACCTCCTGTGGGATGTCCAGGTCTGGTAAGATGTCTTCCCAGAGAGACTCAGGTATTGAAGCAGATACTGACAAGTCGGGTAAACTCATGGGAGAGAGAAAAATGGTACCCCCTAGGACACTTGTAACATGAAGCAGAAGGTGGCAGCAGCAGAGGAGGCACAAAAGGAGGTGGAGTGCCAGAGGGCCAAGGAAGCAGCCAAGAAATGGATGAGTGACCACAAATACTTACATCACTGACTAACCAGAGTAGGCTGAACAGGTGCAGGCAGCACAGGGCTCTGGGAAGGGCAAGGAAAAGGCCCTCCTGGAGTGTGTATGGTGCATGGACTGCAGGCTCAAGTGCAAGCTCAGGCCCAGCAAGTCCCAGTTGTGCATGGCCTGCATTGAGGCCAAGAGCAAGTGTGAGCAGCCCAGAGTGGAGAAGCCAGAGTGATGGAGGAAGAGAGCAGAGGAGGAGGAGTCGTGGGGCAAGGGGAAAAAGAAGGCATGCATGAAGGTGGGGCCAAGTGGGTCAAAGAAGGTGTAGGTGTGCAAGGTGAGTGAGACAAGTGTGGGGGTATTGCAGATGGCATTGCAGGGCTCCAGAGAAATTCTGGAGTTGCTGCAAAACCTCTGTTGGTGCCTCAATGAGCAAAATTATTTATTAGAACATCTCATGGAGTTGAAGGCAGAGGAGGTTTATGGGCAGAGGTTGGAGTCAGGGAAATTGGAGGAGTCAGAGGAGTACGAGGTGGAGGAAGTAGATGCAGAGATGGCAGAGTTGAGGGCGGAGCACCAGGAGTACCATGAGGGGGAGCTTGCAAAGGAGCTTGCCCTTTTAGCAAAGCAAAGGGCAGAGAGGGTGGAGAGGGTGGAACGAGCAGAGGAGAGTAGCAGAGAAGGGAGTGGGGAGGAAAGTGGGGAGGAAGTGTAGATAGTCTCCTCTTTTTCTTTTGAAATAAATTGTTTTCATTTGCTTTGTTATTGTACAAAGTGAGGTCCAGGCTTCTCTTGGTAGCGGAGATGGAAGTCCTGGATGAGTTCAGAGGTATGACCAAGTTCAGTGGCAAGCAGCCATGATGTTTCATCATCAGTTCCTTCATATCCAGACCATCATACAAGATACAGGAGTTTGCAATGCTTCCTTCACTGATCCATCTTGGAGTCGAGGATCTTGGAAATCTCAAACTCCAGTTCTCTGTCTACTTCAATTGGAGGTGGTGGAGGTTGTACCTGATTAGGAATGGTGTTGGGTACAGAGGGCTCTAGTTGAGAAATGTGGAAAACAGAGTGAATGGACTTCATAGAGTCTGGAAGGTGAAGAGTGAAGGAGTGGGTTCCAGCTTGGGCGATGATGGTGTAGGGCCCCAAGTTCTTCTCAGAGAGTTTCTTGGAGGGCCTGGTAGAGCAGAAGTATTTTGCTTTGACAAAAACCTGGTCACTGACTTTGAAGTCTGGAGCTGGAGTTCATCTAGCATCTGCAGGTCCTTGATATCACTCTTGGACATGGACCATCTCTTCTCAGAGGAATTGGTGGAGGGAATCAAGGTTGATAGAGTATTCTCATGCCTTTGTGGAGGTGAGGTCATGTTCCAGATGAACAGTGACATTGGAGTGGTAGCCTTTGTTGGTGAAGAATGGAGAGACTCCAGTAGTTGCACTCAGAGCGTTGTTGTACACAAACTCCACGAGGGGTAGGAGTTTGGACCAGTTGTCTTGCTGGTAGTTGCAATACACTTGGAGGTACTGCTTGAGAGTCTGGTTCATTCATTCTGTCTAACCATCTCCTTCTGGGTGATAACCAGAGGTGAAGTGGAGGCAGATATCTAAGGCTTTCCCAAGTGAGCAGAAAAAGTGTGACATGAACTCCAAACCTCAATTGGAGGTGATATGGGAGGAAACTCTGTGCTTTGAGAAGATGTGGAGTAGGAAGAGTTTCGCCAACTCCAGAGATGTGACCATATCATGTGTTGGGATGAAGATGCATTGCTTGAAGAGGCAGTCCACAATGACGAGTATGGCAGTGTATCCAGAGGACGAAGGGAGTTGTTCAATAAAGTCCATGGAGATGGAGTTCCATGGCCTCTTGGGAATGGGAAGTTGCTTTAACAACCCATAAGGCTGGTGTTACGACCAGTGTAACAAATAACATGTACACAGAAGACTGAAGTCTTTGCTATGAACAGGTCTACCTCTGTAGATGACGGGACCTTCTTGGTCAGCAGGCAGATCCTTTGATTGGCATGCGGTGTGCAATGGTTGTGGTGACCTCAGTTGGTATACTGGACACAAGGCAAT
>QFEF01001149.1:535-11564 GCA_003316035.1 Neoboletus subvelutipes
AAACCTTCACAGGTCATTCAAGGGACATAGTCGTTTCTATTTTCTTTTCTTATCTTATCTTATTGCATCACGTGACTAGATCACATGACCACTAGACTGAAGCTAGTTCACTTTCAGCTGGTTCACTCGTGCTCATGGACACACTTCACTCACAAAGTCTAGACTTGATGTCAAGAACTCTTTCGTACCTTAATATATTCTTATATATACTAATGACTTCCCACAGTCATATCCGCTCCTTCTACTTCTCTTTTCATTTCCATGCCTCATGTCTAGCACATGTTAGGCTTCTCTTCCATTCTGCCACAGCATGCTGTGTCCTCACTCCTTAAATCTCCATTCCTCATGCTTGACGCATGTTACACCTCATGTATTTAATCACTGCTACTCATCGGTAGATCCGACGTACACATGTACAAGTAGTAGTTTGAATATATAAACCCAGAGACTACGACGGGTAATCCCCAGTCTAGTTCTCTTGGGAATTGTCTTCCTCAGGAGTTCCACTCAGCTTTAGTAGTTTTCTCTTTCCACTTCAGTCTAAGTGTTCGGTGCAACCTAGAGTCATTTGACATTTGAGGTTGTTTCAACATCCCACAGGAGATATGGGAAGACATCTTCCATTCAACTCTCTTTGAGGACTAGTCACTTCCTGTTCACATCCCTCTTTCACTTTCTTCACTGCAGACCTTGAAAACCCTCCTAAGTCCAATTCTCTCACATTTGACTTGTGTCCAATTCTTCACTTATTCATTTCGGCCTCAGTTCATTTCCTTATTTCATTTCACCCAGATTAGTTGAGCTGTGCCCACAGTATCGCTATTTCATATTTATCTTCAATGTGACACGTCTCATTCTTCTCATGGAATGCGATGCAACACATCTTCATTTATCCTCTTTTACTTTAGAGTGGAGATTCTATCTTTAGCCGGCCCTAAAGGGGCTTAGTATAAATAGCTAGAATTGCCGCCCATGTAACTCTAACTTTGATCTATGCAATCTTACATAGAATTTGAAGCCTTTGCTGTCAGAACCTGTGTCAGCGTTGTCAATTGCTGTCACCTATCTAGATCTTGAACATCTGTCAATCACAGTTCAATCTAGGCACTGAGAACCTGTCCTAGGAAGGTGTCTCCACTTTGTCCCTGATCAGAGGATCAGCTCATGAGCCATTGCCCAATGCTTGCTGTTGCTGCCACCTATCACCCAGAGGCTGCACCTTGATAGAAGCCTTGCCCATGACCTCTCCATAGCTGACTACTCCTTGTGTACCTGGAGGGAGCCCACTCATTGCCTTGCATCCAGCATACCAGCTGAGGTTGCCACAACCGTTGTACACAGCTCGCCGATCAGAGGATCTGCTTGCAGACCAAGAAGGTTGCTGTCGTCTTCAGAGGAAGACCTGTCCTGTAGCACAGACTTCAGTCTTCTGCATACACGTTATTTGTTACACCGGTCGTAACAAAAGATCAAAGTTATTCTCCACCTGTGGAGCTGCCTAGCCCCAGGCCAAACCTCTTGAAACAGTCGACTACCAGAGGGTAGTCAGGAAGCCACAGCAATGAGATGTATCAATTTGTCCAATCTACTCAGAGAACCATCCAACGAGGAGAATCAGAGGGGACCACCAGGAACCTTTGCAGCCATACCACCAACCTCTTCTGCTTCCAGAAGAATCGGAGGAACATCTCAGAGTACTCCATCTCTAACCCCTTTCATTGTCAGAACCACTTCAGGCCAACCTTCCTGAAGTCAGACCCCATTGGCAGATCCTTCCCCACAGTGACCATCAGAACCAGAACCTATCCAAGTAGACCAACCAGAACCAGCATCTGAATACTACTCCCACGTTCGTGGAAGGAACGTTCTACCTGGTGAAACCAGAGCCTACTCTAGCCTACCAGGATATGGCCAAGAACCTGACCCAGGAAGTGATGATTCCAAAGATGAAGATCAGATCAGGATGGGTGAAATCAAAGCTGCTCTCCCCAAAGAATTCTCGGGAGAACCAGACAATGCCCACAGATGGTACCTTGCTATGCAAGGATACTTCTCTCTCCATGAAGAGAAGTACAACAACTGTGCCAAATCCCTTATTTTCCTCAACTGCATGTCCAAAAGAAGAGGGAAGTCCTTCTCTGAGGCTTGGCTTACCAAGCTTAATGATAACACACTTACCAAGGGAGAGAGAAAGTTTGAAGAAGTTACCAAAGCTTTCCACACCACCTTTTCCCCCTATGATACCGCTGCTTCCACATGAATCAAAATTGCAAACCTTATCCAGGATGCAAGAGACAATTCAGGCTTTGAGAAATATGTCTCTATCTTCTCCATGCTTGCCATCAGAACTGGAATATCTGACATCGCCACCCTCTCTGAATGGTTCCTCAGAGGGCTTTCCGTACTCATTGCCACCCAGCTCACTCTGTCCGATATACTCAAGAACACCAAGAGTATGGAAGAGATCTACTCCAAAGCTTCTGAAACTGAAGGAGGACTTAGGAGAATCTGAAACCTCTGAAGAGGACCTCAGGTATCCTTTGGTGGAAACAATAGTAGCCACAGGGATCCCAATGCTATGGATGTTGATCATCTTACAATCACACCAACAGAACAGGCCAAGTGTCTTTGCGAGCAGAGATGCTTCATTTGCAAGAAAACTGGTTGCACAACTCAAAACCACCCTGGCTATGCTCCTTCTAGTGTGAAGGTTCAGTCAACCAACCACTTCACCAGGGCTGTCCATACCAGTTCCCCCTCCCCATCCATTGCCACTGCTGCCACCAAGGACCCTTTGGATACGTTCCTCAGAAGCATTGAAGGGAATCAGGAACGCAATCAAGTACTTCGCACCCTGAAGTCCATATATGACCCAACTGTTATGAGTATCCTAGGGGGGGACATTTTTCTATCCCCTATGAGCTCACCTGACCTCTCTGTGCCTGCCCCTCTGCTGGATTCACTCTGGGAAGACATTCTTCCCAACCTCAACATACCTTAGGAAGTATGGGATGACTTCTTCACCATGGCTCTCTTTGAGGACTAGTTCCTCTCAGACCCAATCTCTTTCCACTGTGGACCTTTTATAATCTCCTAAGTCATATTCTCTCATATATGACTCATATCCAACTCACCAGTTCATTTCGGCCACAGTTCTTTTCGTTTCATTTCATTTCACTCTATTTAGCCGAGCTGCGCCCACAGCATTCTATTTCATATTCTAACGCGACGCGTCTCTTTCTTCTTTTGGTACATGATGTGTCTCTTCCTTTTATATCTAATGCAATGCGATGTGACCCTTCCTTTTATATCATATGCAATGCAACATGTCTTTTCCTTTTATACTTTAGAGTGGAGATTCTATCTCTAACCGGCCCTAAAGGGGCTTAGTATAAATAGCTAGAATTGCTGCCCATGTAACTCTAACTTTGATCTACGCAATCTTATGTAGAATTCGAAGCCTTCACTGTCAGAACCTGTGCCAGCGTCACCAATCATCTGTTTCAAACTAGATCTCGAACATCTGTCAATCTGAGTTCAATCTAGGCACTGAGAACCTTCAAAGGAAGGCGTCTCCACTTTGCCCCTGATCAGAGGATCAGCTTGCTAGCCTTTGCCCAACGCTAGCCATCACCACCGCCTATTGCCCAAAGGCTGCACTCAGACACAGGCCTTGCCCATGACCTGTCCATAGCTGACTACTCCTTGTGTGCCTGGAGGGAGCCCACTCATTGCCTTGTGTCCAGTATACCAACTGAGGTCACCACAACCATTGCACACCGCTCGCCGATCAGGTGATCTGCTTGTAGACCAAGAAGGTTGCCATCATCTACAGAAGTAGACATTGTAGCAAAGACTTCAGTCTTCTGCATATGTGTTATTTGTTACACTGGTCGTAACACCAACCTGCAATGAAAACAGAGATCCCCTCGTATTGGAGGAGGTTAGAGCCCTCTTTACCAAGGAATGAGAGGAAGAGTTCGAAATGTCTTTTTAGAAGGAAGGAGTGTACCAATGTCACTGCCTTTCATAACCATCACCCCTGTATTTATTTCCGGAATGAAGTCTAATTCTATTCGTCTTCCCCTCTTGATCTGGAAACAAAACAGGCAAATTGTTGGTGTAAATGCTCTCATAGATAGCAGAGCAACAGGATGCTTTATAGCAAAAGAGGCAGTCACCTGACTGAAACTGCCAACTGAAACACTCGACATTCCCATCAGTGCATGGAATGTAGATGGGACGCCAAACCAATCCGGAACTATTAAGGAGAAGACCACAGTGGTCCTAGATCTCCAAGGAGTACAAGAGCAACATGAGCTGCTCGTCCTCAACTGTGGAAAAGATGACATCATCTTGGGCCTGCCATGGCTCCGAACTATGAACCCAGAGATAGACTGGAGGAGCAGCAGGGTCGTCATTACCCCCGCTAGTTATAAGTCAACCACTGCCGACGATACCACACAAAGGTATCTGTTACATTTCTTGGGTCATCAAGAAAACAAGATCATCGAGAGTAGCCTCTATGATCAGTACTGAAGATGGACAATCCCTGAACAAGTTCAATTCATCGCCAGGCAAAAGGGGATCATGCCAAAATATATTCTCTAATGAACCACCCTCTCTACAACTATTGCCCAGGCAGAAGGAACTAAGAAAGTGGAATTGCTGAAAGCGTATTGAGAGTATGAAGATGTGTTCAACAAGAAAGACACCATAAAGCTTCCCCCTTCCCGAACCTATGATCACGCCATCGAGCTGAAGGACTCTTTTATACCAAAATGAGCCAAAGCTTACCCCTTAAATCCTGCCGAGATGACAGCGTGTAAAGAGTTCGTGGACAAACATCTAGCAACTGGGAAGATCGTACCCTCCAAATCCCCTCAAGCTTCCCCGTTCTTCTTTGTACAAAAGAAAGACGGAAAGCTGAGGCCGTGTCAAGACTACCAGTATCTTAACGAACACACTATCAAGAATGCTTATCCACTACCCCTGATCTCTGATCTGATAGATCAACTGAAGGGCTCCTCCATCTTCACGAAGTTTGATGTGTGATGGGGATACAACAATATCCTCATCAAACCGGAAGATAGGTGGAAGGCTGCTTTTCTTACACCATTCGGATTATTCAAGCCAGCAGTTATGTTTTTCAGAATGTGCAACTCCCCCACTACCTTTCAAGCATTCATGGACGACCTCTTTGGAGATTACATTGCAGAAGGATGGTTAATTATCTATATGGATGACCTCCTGATTCACTCCTCTGACCCCCTTGTTCACGAAGAACAAACCAAGAAGGTCCTCCAACATTTTTGAGAACACAAAATGTATCTCAAATTGGAAAAATGCACATTCGCTGCCTCATCGGTCGAATACCTTGGAATGATTGTCAGCAAGGACAGTGTCCAGATGGACCTGGTCAATCTGAAGGCTATTAAAGAATGGACTCCTCCTGTGAATGTCAAGGATGTCCGGTCCTTCCTAGGGTTCTGCAACTTTTACCGCAAGTTCATCCCCTCCTTCTCTGAACTTGCCAGACCCTTGCTAGACCTCACCAAGAAAAACCAACCTTGGGAGTGGATGGACAAACACCAGACGGGATTCCAACTTCTCCGTGATGCCTTCATCCAACAACCCATGCTAGCCTTCCCAGACCCTAATCAACCTTTCACCATCATGACTGATGTGTTCCTGACGGCTGTTATGACCGGTGTAACAAATAATGCGTACACAGAAGACTGAGGTCTTCGCTTACGGGATAAGTCTACCTCTGTAGACACAGGTGACCTTCTTGGTCTGCAAGTGGATCACCTGATTGTCGAGCGGTGTGCAACGGTTGTGGCGACCTCAGCGGGTATGCTGTTCGCAAGGCAATGAGCAGGCTCCCTCCAGGCACACAAGGAGTAGTCGGCTATGGACAGGTCGTGGGCAAGGCCTGTATCTGGGCAATAGGCAGCTGGGCACGGCTAGCGTTGGGCAATGGCTAGCGGACTGATCCTCTGATCAGTGATGAAAGTGGTGACACCTCCCTATAGAAGGTTCACAGTTGCTTGATCGAAGATCTGATTGACAGACGATTGAGATCAAGACTGACGGCATGATGAGACACCTGTCTCAGAGATTGACGTTGCTGGCACAGGCGCTGACAGTGAAGGCTTCGAATTCTACGTAAGATTGCATAGATCAAAGTTAAAGTTACATGGGCGGTGATTCTAGCTATTTATACTAAGCCCCTTTAGGGCCAGTTAGAGATAGAATCTCCGCTCTAAAGTCTAAAAGGAAATGACGCATCGCATTGCGTATGATGCAAAAGGAAAGACGCATCCTGTCGCATAAGATATAAAAGGAATTGACGCATCACATGAAGGATAAAAGGAAAGACACATCGCGTGAGATATAAAAGGAAAAGACGCGTCGCATACCAAAAGAAGAAGACGCGTCGCGTAATATGAAATAGAAGGCTGTGGGTGCAGCAAGACTAAATAAGAAATGAACTGAGGCCGATGAGTCATGAAGAAAGGAACATGAGTCATATGTGAGAGAATATGACTTAGGAGTAAAAGGTCCGCAGTAGGAAATGAAAGAAGTCCAGGGCGTGATTAAGGTTGGAATAGCAAGGAGTCCAGGATGCCTTCCCACACCTCCTGTGGGATGTCCAGGTCTGGGAGGATGTTGTTCCAGAGGGAATCGGGTATCAGAGCAGATACTGATAGGTCTGGTGATGCCATAGGCGAGAGAAAAATGGTACCCCCTAGGACGCTTGTAACAACGGCATCAGGTGGTGTCCTGATGCAACATGACCCCAATGGAGACTTGAGGTCATGTGGCTATCTCTCCCAGACATTTGCCCCTGCCGAGTGCAACTATGATATTTTCAACCAGGAATTACTTGCTGTTACAAGTGTCCTAGGGGGTACCCTTTTTCTCTCGCCTATGGCATCTCCAGACCTGTTGGTATCAGCGCCTATACCGGATTCCCTCTGGGATGATATCCTCCCAGACCTGGACATCCCACAGGAGGTATGGGAAGGCATCCTGGACTCCTCGCTCTTCCAACCTTAATTGTGTTCCAGACTTCTTTCATCTTACACTGCAGACCTTTCATCTCCTAAGTCATATTCTCTCGTATATGACTCGTATCCATTCCATCATGACTCACCGGCCTCAGTTCATTTCCCTCTATTTAGTTGAGCTGTGCCCGCAGCATCTTATTTCATATTACGTGACGCATCTTCTTCTTTTGGTATGCAACGCGTCTTTTCCTTTTATATCTAATGCGATGCGTCTTTCCTTTTATACTTCACATGACATGTCTCTTTCCTTTTATACTTTACGCGACGCGTCTTCATTTATCCTTTAGTATCATACGCAACGCAATGCGTTCTTTCCTCTTATATCTTAGAGCGGAGATTCTATCTCTAGACCAGCCCTAAAGGGGCTTAGTATAAATAGCTAGAATCACCGCCCATGTAACTCTAACTTTGATCTATGCAATCTTACGTAGAATTTGAAGCCTTCGCTGCCAGTGCCCGTGTCAGCGTCGTTAATCTCGGAGACTGGTGTCTCATCATTGCCGTCAGTCTTGATCTTGATCGTCTGTCAATCAGATCTTCGATCAAGCAACTGTGAACCTTCTATAGGGAGGTGTCACCACTTTCATCACTGATCAGAGGATCAGTCCGCTAGCCATTGCCCAACGCTAGCCGTGCCCAGCTGCCTATTGCCCAGATACAGGCCTTGCCCACGACCTGTCCATAGCCGACTACTCCTTGTGTGCCTGGAGGGAGCCTGCTCATTGCCTTGCGAACAGCATACCCACTGAGGTCGCCACAACCGTTGCACACCGCTTGCCGATCAGGTGATCCGCTTGCAGACCAAGAAGG
This sequence comes from Neoboletus subvelutipes, assembly GCA_003316035.1. NCBI lineage: Eukaryota > Fungi > Basidiomycota > Agaricomycetes > Boletales > Boletaceae > Neoboletus > Neoboletus subvelutipes. The sequence goes on from QFEF01001149.1 coordinate 8,419, forward strand.
TCGTCCATGTCTACAGAGGTAGACTTGTCCCGTAAGCGAAGACCTCAGTCTTCTGTGTACGCATTATTTGTTACACCGGTCATAACACTTGCCATAATCAGAGGATTAGAAGAATGGCGTCAATACCTTCTTGGATCAGCATTTCCCATGATGGTTCTTACAGATCATAAGAACCTAACCTATTTTAAGCAACCTTGGAAGTTATCCCAACGACAAGCCCGGTGGCTCCTATTCTTGCAAGATTTTGATCTTGCATACATTGCCCTCCCTGGATCCCGTATGGGTCCAGCCGATGCCCTCTCCCGCCATGCCAACATTGACACATCCCTGGACAACGCCGACATCCAAATGTTGCCAGACGATGCCTTTACCCACCAAGTTCAGACTATCGATCTTACCTTGGCAGATCAAATCTGTCAATCCTCAGAGGAGGACCCCCTTGTACTTGATGCCCCGAAGGGTATGGAAAACAACATTCCCCTGTTTGGACAATCCTCCCCTGCTGACTGGACTTTCCTAGATGGGAAGCTTTATTATAAAGGCTGTATGTATATTCTGTTATGACCAGTGTAACAAATAATGTGTACACAGAAGACTGAAGTCTTTGCTATGGGACAGGTCTTCCTCTGAAGACGACGGCAACCTTCTTGGTCTGCAAGCAGATCCTCTGATCGGCAAGCTGTGTACAATGGGTGTGGCGACCTCAGCTGGTATGCTGGACGCAAGGCAATGAGCAGGCTTCCTCCAGGTACACAAGGAGTAGTTGGCTATGGAGAGGTCATGGGCAAGGCCTCTATCAGGGTGCAGCCTCTGGGCAATAGGCAGTGACAACAGCGAGTGTTGGGCATTGACTTGCGAGCTAATCCTCTGATCAGGGACAAAGTGGAGATGCCTTCCTCAGAAGGTTCTTGTTACGACCGGTGTAACAAATTACGTGTATGCGGAAGACTGAAGTCAACAGCGCTACGGACAGGTCTTCCTCTGAAGACAGGTGGACCCTCTGGTCGGCTAGCGGATCACTGGATCGGCTCAGCTGTGTACAATGGTTGTGGTGACTTAACGCGGTGGTGGCGACCTCAGGTGGCATTCCTGTTTGCGGCAATGAGCGGGCTCCTCCCAGGTACACAAGGGAGAGTCGGCTATGGACAGGTCGTGGGCAAGGCCTGTATCTGGGTGCGGCCTCTGGGCAATAGGCGGCTGGGAACTCGGCTAGCGTTGGGCGATGGCTAGCGGGCTAATCCTCTGATTAGCGGCGAGGAGCTTGTGACCTCAGCTGGTGGGCTGTTCACAAGGACAAAGGGGCGACCTCAGCTGTACAGCTGTTCGCAGTTACCTGATCGAGCTCTGATTGACAGAAGATCGAGATCAGGATTTAGACATTTGATGAAACACTGGTTTCACGACGCTGGCACAGGCGCTGACAGCGAAGACTTCGAAATCCACATAAGATTGCGTAGATCAAAGTTAAGGTTACATGGGCAGTAATTCTAGCTATTTATACTAAGCCCCTTTAGGGCCGGTTAGAGATAGAATCTCCGCTCTAAAGTCTAAATAGGAAATGATGCGTCACGTCGCGTATGAATCAAAGAAGAGACACGTCGCGTCGCATGAGATGTAAAAGGAAAGAGACGCGTTGTGTGAAGCAGAAAGGAAAAGACGCGTTGCGTGAGATATAAAAGGAAAAGACGCGTCGCGTACCAAAAGAAGAAGACACGTCGCATAATATGAAATAGAAGCTGTGGGCGCAGCTCGACTAAATGAAGTAAAATGAACTGAGGCCGGTGAGTCATGATGGTAGGAACACGAGTCATATACGAGAGAATATGACTTAAGAGTAAAGGGTCCGCAGCGTAAGATGAAAGAAGTCCGGGGAAGGATTACGGTTGGAAGAGCGAGGAGTCCAGGATGCCTTCCCATACCTCCTGTGGGATGTCCAGGTCTGGGAGGATGTCGTCCCAGAGGGAATCGGGTATCGGAGCAGATACCAATAGGTCTGGCGATGCCATAGGCGAAAGAAAAAGGGTACCCCCAAGGACACTTGTAACAGTTCTCAGTGCCTTGATTGAACTCTGATTGACAGATGTTTGAGATCAAGATTGGTGATGGCAATTGACGATACTGAAACAGGCATTCTCAGTGAAGGCTTTGAATTCTACATAAGATTGCATAGATCAAAGTTAGAGTTACATGGGCAGCAATTCTAGCTATTTATACTAAACCCCTTTAGGGCCGGTTAAAGATAGAATCTCCGCTCTAAAGTATAAAAGGATAAATAAAGACACATCGCATTGTGTATGAAGAAATGGGAAATGAAACACATCGCATAATATAAAAGGAAATGAAGACACGTTGCATAGAAATGAATATGAAATGGAGATGCTGCGGGCACAGCTCAACTAATCTGGTGAAATGAAATAGAGAAATGAATAGTGGCCGACATGAGTCATGGAAGAAAGGATACAAGTCAAATGCGAGAGAATTTGACTTAGAAGGATAGAAGGTCCACGAAGAAAGAAAGAGAAGGAAACAGGAAGCTGCTAGTCCTCGAAGAGAGTCAAATGGAAGATATCTTCCCATACTTCCTGCGGAATGTCCAGGTCTGGGAGGAGGTCATCCCAAAGTGAGTCTGGTATTGGAGCGGATACTGACAGGTCAGGCGAGCTCATTGGAGATAGAAAAATGGTTCCCCCTAGGACACTTGTAACATATTCCGGGTGATGCCCGCCAGGAACTGGTCCTTGAAGCCTACACTTCTCTGGAAGGGGGCCATGGTGGCCATCTCCACACTGTCACCCTCCTGTCCAAGAATTATTGGTGGCCAGGACTTTCTGCCTTTGTTCGCCGTTTCATGGCTGGATGTGCTGTTTGCCAGGTGAACAAAGTCCAGACCCACCCTACCGTGCCTCCCCTCGTACCATTAGCCATCCAGACTTCCTGCCCCTTTGCCCACCTGTCTGTTGACCTCATCACTGACCTCCCTCCTGTCCAGGGTCTCGATTCTATTATGGTTGTGGTTGACCATGGCCTTAGTAAGGGGGTAATTCTCACTCCTTGTACAAAAACCATTGATTCTGCAGGGATAGCCCAGCTTTTCTATGAAAACATCTTCAAATGATTTGGATTACATGACAAATTAATCTCTGATC
>QFEF01001152.1:0-12014 GCA_003316035.1 Neoboletus subvelutipes
AAAGGGGAGAGAGAGATAGCGAATTATGCGAGAGCATTGTATATATATATACTTCGACCTAGATATACTTATATGCATGTGTGCGGACCCAACGAGGGGGGGACGAGGGGCGAATACAATCGAGAGCGCGTTCATACGAGGTGGGGAAAAGCCAGAGTCGTCCCGAACCGATCTCTCCATTCCCCTTCCCCCTCCCCTCTCACACACGTGGGGGGATTGAGATGAATAGCAATGACTCCGAAACGAAGATCGTCCAGAGTTGGGAAGAAGAAGGGGTCCACTCGAGTTCCAGACTCCACATTCCAAAACACCCCCCGAGCCGAACCTGGTCCTATTCCACGTTTCCAGGTCCAGGTCCCGAGCTCAAAAACGCACACCAAAGGGCTGGGGCCGAGAAACTCTATCGAGGCATCTCATCACATCCGTTGTCAATGTGGCGTTTGAGTGAATCAGCGCGACTAAAGTCCTTCCGACAGTACCGGCACTTGTGCAACACCGGTGACGTGGCATGCACCGTTTCGTAGTGTCGCCGACGGTCGTGCAAGCGCGTAAATGAACGATCGCAAAGGTCGCACGGGTAACGTTCTCCAGCGGCAACGACGATCGTGCTGGTATGAGTGTTGACATGTGCGTGATGGGAGTGGGAAGTCCCTGGGCCGTGTGCGGTGGTGCTTCTGCCGCCTGTGCCACCTGTGACATGCGTCGTCGACGCGGGAGGCGCGTGCACAACGTGCTGTGGGTTCGGGGACATGTGATAATAGGGTTCGATAGACGACCGAGAGCGTCCCGAAGAGTTTGATCCAGCGGATGGATAGCCCTGGAATGTCTGAACTGGGGTGGGGATGAACTGCTGCTGTTGTTGCTGGGAGAGATGGGCGTGGTGTCGAGATGGCTGTGGGCTTAGGTGGGCCGAGGGGTTTGGGTTTGGTGTCGCGTACGAGCTCGTCGGTGAGTTAGGGGAGGGGTAGTGTTCGATGGCGGATCCCTGTGAAGAGGTCGCGTAAAACGAGTGATGGTCGGGAGGAGAGCTCTGGGTGGCGTAGGCAGGGTAGGAGTACTGTGCAGGGATGTTCTGATGGGCTGTCGGAAGAGAGAGTCTATGAGCGTAAATGGATGTGAATGACACGAGTGACGCACCGATGGGTCCGGTGGGCAAGTGGGTGGCCGGGGTGACAGCGGCGTATGACAAGGGGGGATGGTGGTGAGACGGATCTGGATAGGGCGGGGCATACTCGTCGGGGGATTGGGACGGATGAGTGGAGGGATGGACCTGGTGAGCGGTGGAGGGATAGTGATTGTACTGCATTGGAGGGCTTGATATTGGGGAGGAGGGCACTGGAGGACTGAGCCGCAAGAGGGTGAGCCTCAGAGGAGGGAAGGTTATATACGAAAATGTTGTTGTAATAGGACGGGCGTCGCCTGCCATAGCATGTCTTAGCAGCGTACCTTAATGAAAGGAGGCGTTACTAAATCATTACCTCTCAGAGAGTATAGTAAAGCCGGGATGGAGTACACGCCCATATCATTCCGGTAGCCATCGTGAATTCGGACGGGACGGGAGCGATAGCGGACACGGGGCTGAGCGTGTAGAGATCTGGAGAAGGGCTATGCTAGTTCCAGGGACGAGTCGGATTCGATTCGACGATGGCGTTGGAGATGTCAATGGAGTGGGATTGGCCGGGGGAGAACTTGAGAAGGCCCCAATTGGACAAGTTCTCCGTACGAAGATGCGACAGTCAGATGGCCAAGATCTCGGCACTTTCGATGGCTGAACAGAACAGCTGCTGCGCAACGCACACACGCGCTCTCTCTCTCACGCACACCGAGCCCATGATGCCGGCAGAGAAGAAAAAAAAAGAAAAAAACGGGAGGGTGAGATCTGGCGGAGACGCATAATTGGCTAGAGTAGTCCAAGTTCGGTTGGGTGGGAGAGTACCTGAAACTTGAAAGCTTGAATTTCGAGATCGAGAAAGGATCGTCCCTGATATCGTAACGGCGATATATCAAGCAGTTTAAATCTGCGTATGATGCACCCCATACGGCATCTTGATATGGAGGGGGGGGGGCCCTTCAAAATCTCCTTTCAACTTGAAGCACGGTCCTTTCATCTAACGTTAAGCGGAAAGATCCAATATGCAGATGTGATTCCACCTTCGCACAGCCTACAGAAGAGAAGAGAATAGAATTATCAGATACTCCCCCCGCCAAACTTTACCTCCGCTTACTCGCTCTCACCCAAGCGCCCACTATGCCATCGACCGAGTGTCGGTGTGTGAGAACCGCCATCAGCGTCTCGCTATCGGGCAAGCACCGCACTCAGTCACAGCCCACTTCCCGAGGGGATGCCGGGAAATGCAAGGTAGGCAAGCCTTATTACTTCACGGCTTGACTCATTCCGGTATCACCACACCCCATCAGCGGCAGCCGCATCGACGGGCTCAACTTTCGCTGGCAGATGATGCACCAAGCAAACCCGAGATCGATGGGTGCTGCATCATTGGCATCATGTCTGATCATCCTCCCGCGGTCGTTCACTCTGTTTTTAGTAGACATCTTGCTGCGCCTTTTTTTGTTCTCCCGGGGACGATACCATGCCGTCTAGATGTCATTTCGTCGTATGTATCGCATTGCCCTGAAGCGACCGTGAGCTTCCTCACGCCAATGAAGGCAAAACGCCAAGCACTTGCAGTGACGCAAGCGCGTAAGTGAGCCCCTCCACGGCGTGCGATGACATGGACATCCGTTTTCGTCCGTTCGGTGCCGCCCCCTCCGACTGCACCGAGACGTCCAACGGGCTTTTTGCCAACCGTCATGCGTGTTCCCGCGACCGTACCGCGATCGCAGCCTCTTGTCGCATGCTGGGAAAAACGATCCCGTCGTTCACATTGACACGTATCGCGCCTGTTCGTCGTAGGCACACGCGCGCGATCTGCATCCGCCCAAATCAATGCGCGTAAGGCGTCAATATTATATAAAAAGGACCCGACGGGGATAGGGAGGGGAGGGGGGAGTCAATAATATTGCCATGATCGTGACATCTCGGGAGCGACAAGGGCTGCGTCCAACGTTCGTTACGCTACTCGCAGTTGCGCGGGGGTTTGTGGGTTTCGATTCCTATCCCGAAACCCGAAATCCGGCACACCCCCGACATCCGGCATTTTCCAAGAAGACCAGCGTTCGACTCCTTGCCACGACTTGACTGGCGACGTTTTTGCCATCGACAACACGCACACACGTACATACCACGCGGGTGATGCGTTGAAAGGGTAATCCCAAACGAGAATGGCTTCGCAGCCATGTCAATGCCTCTTCTTCCGCGCTAAGTCGAAATGGAGTGTGACGAACAAAGACCGGCCATGCAACGCGACTGCCTCGAGGACGGAACCAAGGCACAGCTGAATCATGCCCTGGCAAACAAAAAATTTCCGTACTACGCGTGTCATGGTCGCAAACTTAACCTTGCCCCAGGTTGCCCTGTTGCGACGGATACGCATTTAAAAAAAAACGAACTTACCGAGACGCTTTAGACATACTCTTTACGCACCGATCGATATAGGACTGAGCCCTGAGCTTATTGTAAGTGCCAGCAAGGGTGATGGTGACCAGAAAGGACATGTTTTTATTTTTATTTATTTTGTTTATTTTTTTTGGCGAGACGGATTTTGTAAACAAGAACAAACAGCCGTGTGGTGGCATCCCCCGCAGGACCGGAATTCATGTGTAAATGGCACCATTCGATCTCGACGCGTGCATAGAGCAGCTCCTCCGAAAACAGCTCCTACATGAAGCACTCCTACGTGAAATATGCGAAAAAACCAAGGAAGTCCTCATGAGAGAGTCCAACGTCGTCCACGTCTCTGCACCAGTCACCGTCGTCGGTGACATACACGGGTGAGCGCCATCTTGGCCCGTCGTGTCCCCGCCGACGCCACTCAATCCTCATTCAAGTCAGTTTTACGATCTCATCGAGATATTCCGTATAGGCGGTTATGCACCACATACCAACTATCTTTTTCTCGGTCAGTCTTCTCTGCACATGACTCATCCCCATCATCTCACACTTTCCCATCCCTCGTACCTTAGGGGACTATGTCGATCGTGGCCTCTTTAGCGTCGAGACCATCTCCCTGCTGACGTGTCTCAAATTAAGATACCCTGATCGAGTCCAACTCATCCGTGGTAACCACGAATCCAGAGCGGTCACTCAAGCACGTCTTTTCTAAATCATCCTCTTATTTCTCATCTTAACCCGTCTGTCTCGCTCCACAGACTTATGGTTTCTACACGGAATGCGTTCGTAAATATGGCTCGTCACATGTGTGGACATATTTTACGGACATGTTTGACTTCTTGACACTCTCCGTCGTGATCGACGACCGGATATTTTGTGTCCACGGTGGTACGTGCTGTTTGTGCTTCTTCGACACATGCGGTGGCTTTGATGTATCACTTGTTCCCTAGGACTCTCGCCTTCTATCCATTCAGTCGATCAGATCAAGGTTGTCGATCGGTTTCGAGGTAGGCCCGGCTTTTCGTCGCTTCTTGTTCGAGGCCCCGCACCTCATGGCTTGTTAAATGGGATGGCTTGATAGAAATACCTCATGAAGGACCCATGGCTGATCTCGTGTGGTCGGATCCAGACGCAGAAAAGGAGGATTTCGCAATATCACCTAGGTCGGTCGGTCGCTCCCACAGCAAGGGGCAGTGTGTGTGGTTAGGCTCCACATACTCCACTGCCCTTCCTTCTGCTTCTTCTCTCACGTGCTTCATGCTGATACTCTCTTTCTCCGCTTCGTATCGTTGGCTCGATGTGTTGCATACAGAGGTGCAGGATATACCTTTGGTTCCGGCGTCGTCCACAAATTCCTCGAGACAAACAACATGTCACACATACTCCGTGCACACCAACTCTGTATGGAAGGCTATTCGTCCCTTTTTGATAAACACCTCTCCACGGTATGGTCGGCACCCAATTATTGTTATCGTTGCGGCAACTCGGCGAGTATTCTCGAAGTGGGACCAGGTGGGAGTATGTACTTTAACGTGTTTGAAGCGGCGCCGGAGAACGAGCGAGATGGACCGAATCATCAGGCAGCGCAGAGTGCGGGTGGTAGGGTGCGTAATTGATATCTGGCTTGGTTTTCGTTCATCTTCCCTCTACATTCTTGACACTATGGACATGCTGACACGCGTGTTAGCTCCCCGAGTATTTCTTGTAGAAGCTCCGCTCGGCGTAGCGTGCCGCCCTCCGTGTGTTGAGGTGGGATCTGCGATTAACACACGTCCGGGCGACCCGTACACACATCCTCTTGCTCATCATCATATCACTACCGTCTTCATGCATTATCATCGTTATCGTCACCTGCTCTCCTTGGGACGCGTTTCAGGCACTATATCCGTGCGGTGCCTTATCGCATCCGTTGAACGCACCCCTGGTTCCGCAGCCTTGTCATTCCCTTCGCCGCCTTTCGGGTGGTATCGGCTCTCATTTTGCTCGACGAGGATGAGCTCGAATCGATGATTGATCGGAAGGATCGTGTGTTGTGTTTTGGGTGTCGTACGTTTTGTAACAGGGTCAGTTTGGGTGTTGTGTACGTGTGGTGGGCGTCACTGGGAAGTGGTCGGTCATAGTCGAAGCAGGGGACGGACGGTTGCTATAGACTAGACTAGACGTAGATTAGATGCGCGATGCGATAGCGCGTTATCACATTCTACCATGGACTCGTGTTTCGAAGCCTTTTCCACGTGTGTGTGTGTTATCTTGCGATGTGTACCTTGGAACGAAGTTTGGGTTCTTCCACCCCCCCTTCCCCCTAGATTGTTCGAACGATGGGTGAAAGGCAAAACTCTATAGATACCCACCGAGTGGTGTAAGGCCGGACGGTGACGAGTGACGTTGAGCACATGGGTTTGATACAGTCCGAGACCCGCCGAGGGGGGAGGGGGCCCGGGGGGAGGGGACGCGAGATCCACGACGTACGTGTATGATGTTGAGCATATATACAGTGTACGTGAGCTGTGAGTTGGGCGAGTTGATATGAAGGAGATAACACTGGGCTGGTAAGTGGTCCAGTACTACTACGAGTCAGGGTCATGGTGGTAACGTTTGGATTTTTTTTTTTTTGGATATCAGATTCGATTAGCGTCACGACGACGTGTCCCCTCTCCCCCTCCCAAAAAAAAAAAAAAAGTGCGCACTGGTCGTACAGGTGGTTTAGAAGATTGTCCGCAGGGACTATACCACGACGGTGAGCACCATATCATGTCGTTCGTCGTGACATATTATTTATCGGAATCGGATCGGATCGGACCAAGTGCTTACTTCCTCCAATGACTCCGGACCCGGGGGGGATATGCAAAACGCCGCGCTCCCCAGTGGACGATGGACACGTACTACATGCTAGCCTGGTACGCGAACGAAAGAAAAAGAACGTGCACCCGACGTCGATAACGCGAAAACAATATCGATGGCATGTCAGTGCCGACTTCAAGACGCGGGCCCGGGATGGCATCATGACATCGTGAAATTTGAATCGTCGAGCTGCCTTCCCCACCCCCCCAAAGTCTGTCGACGGGTGCACACTGCACTCGCACAAAGGGTGAATCTGACGCGGACGCGCTGTGTCACACGAGATCTGGACCTTGTGGAGCTTCCCTCTCTTTCATCCATCCGAATCATCGCGTTCCAAACGCCAAACAGTTTCGCAAATCAACGGTCAGGGTTGACATGCGTTGACAAGCAATCAGACTAAACCCCCAAGTGACTGACATATCCCGTACGGAACGGAACGGCGACATGCACTGCACACATACAAAAAGTAAAATCTTCACCCATCATATATGTAGTGTGTGTGTGGACGACGAACACGAAAAAAAATGAGACACAAACAAGCAAGGAGTTACACGACAACCGATCATGTGCAGTTACAGTCGCTGGCAGATCCCGGAGTAGAACGGGGAAAAACGGTGTGGCGACAGAGAGCGATGAGCCAAGTTCCAAACGTGTTCTGGTGAGAGAGAGAGCCAAGGCCAGGGGGCCGAGACCGCAGCTTACCCGACGGCAAGACCGAACGGCGAAAGAGCGATTGGACTCGGATAACAAAACGCTGTCGTCCGTTCAGGAAGTTGGAACCCAGCGTGCCAACTTATCTGTGGCCCGTCATGTCACGTCCACGTCGCGGTCATCTCCGTGCACGTGTGATGTCGACCACCGCCTTGGTCAGTGCTTTCACGGTCATCCGCGTTCTAAACCCCGCCGTCATCCTCGCACGGCGCTTCCTCTGCGCGAGCATCAACACCGCCATGCATATGCTTGCCCATGTCCACAACCGGACCCACTTCCCCCACCGGCGCCACCACAACACCGCGAGCGTGCGCGCCAACTCGCGGAGTCCCTTCCGCACATGTCGGACCGTGTGTGGGCTCGAGGCGGATGCGACGGCGGGGTACCCAAAGAAGGGGTTTTGGGGAGAAAAGGGTGGGAGGGCGATCGTGGATGGGGGACGATCGAGCGCCAAAGTTGGAGGAGTAGCAGAAGGGGGGGAAGGTGAGATGGTGTTTTCGCCGAGCCGGGGTGGGACAGGGGAAGAGATGGGAAAATCAGTGAGTGGGGGTGGCGGCGGAAGATGGTGTGTTTGATACGCTGACCGGAGGGCATCGTCGATTTGATCGAGGGTTGGTAACGAACCGCCATATTCTGTCCATATCCATCGCGTATGGAGGATCAGAGACGGAACAGCCGACAAGCGAGAATTGAATGCAAAACGGGCTAACCTGCGGGCAATGCAGCCGCTGAACAATAGCTCAGAAGCTGCGCCTTGGAAGGAAAAAACACGCGGGCGATGGTCGACGAGGGAAGCACACGCCTCATCGAGCGATGGCATCAGCACGAGACAAGCATGGTGATCGAATGGAGAGTGAAACCTACTTTGCCACTGCCCAAGCGCCTGAATGTATCCACGAGTAATTCAGCAGAAAGACTGGTGCGGGCGGTTAAAATCATTTTGTGTCGAAGAAACGAATGGAGCCTAGGTCAGGGACTTACCCGCCGCAAGCATTCCAGGATATCGTGGTATGATATCGGTTAAAAGCCATGAATAAAGATCGAGATCCTTTATTTGAGGATATTTTTATTTCGGAACTTAATAGACATGCGATTGAATACAACACAGGGACCTGGACCTACACAGTTTTGAATTGAAACGCTATCGAGGTCGACGAGGACGAGGTATTGGAGCGGAACAGAACCGGTGTGGGCGTAGTGATCGTGAATGTATCTGAGATGGAGGCGTAGACGCTCTGCCTCTTGTAGAAGTGCATCTTTGACGGAGCATGACAGGGATGGGAGGGAGGCAAGTTTGAGAAAGACCAAGGGACGACCGAATGGGTCGGCGATCGGCGGCGGAAGGCAATGGAGTAGAGTGGGGATGGGGTGGAGAAGGACGGGGCGGAGAAGGCTTAGACGCCATAACGATATAGCGCGGATCTCTTGCAGGGCAAAAGGGCGGATAAACTTGTGACGCTAAAAGAACGAGTACGCGTTTCGGTGATGGGGGGATGAATGGTTGACCCCGGCGTAGACCACTTACCCGCAAAAGCCGGAAAACCGACGCTACAGGCGTGTGGGCGGTGCGTGATATGATGGTTGTGACAGAGAAGCGCTTACCGATGTCAGAAAGCCACTCTGAGAGCCAGGCAATGTCGCGGTCTGTGAGGGCGAGTTCTACAGCGAGCTGGGGGAGGACATCGTCGTGCAATGTATCAAGAAGTGCTGCGACGTCGGACCTGGCGGTGTCATATTGAAGGACGAGCTTGTGGTTGTTTTCTTGGAGAAGGCCATGAATGTCGGCCATGAGTGGAGTACTGATGGGTCTATGTTGATTCCCACGAAGCAAACAGAACATCTATCACTGGACGAACACGACGTCGTCGAGGTTTCCGTGTCACACACACTTCAGACAGCGGTTATCGTGTTTAAACAACTTACCCTTGGATGGACGGACGGATGTGAAGTCGACTACTAATAAAGGTTAAATGAGTATGGATCATTGTTCATCCTCTAGTGCCTGCTCATTGCGATTGCACCATCTCTTTTTGCTCCGCGCTGTCGTTAGATAGATAGCTTGCGTCGCATCCAAATGCACGTTCGACGCGGATAATTCATCATTCCAACCCGCGTAAACTATTGATCATAGCCCAGGGCGCTTCATACTTGTCAAACCGGCCGCTGGAGTCAAATGGGTTTCACGCTCGGTCACACCCGGTCCATCCCATACTACATAATACAAGTTCCTTCCGGATGGTGTTCCTTCTCATCAATATTCAATGGCCAGCAACACTTCCCCCCCCCATACCACCCCTTCAGTCTTTGCTGCCCCGCAATCGACCCCATCTCCGGCCCTGGACCAATCCCAATCCACCCGCCTCTTTCAGGGCCGTCGTGCCTCGTTACCAATCCATGTCGTCGTCGTCGGTTGCGGTCTTGGCGGCCTCTCTGCTGCCTACTGTCTCGCAGAAGCGGGTCACAAGGTCACCATCCTCGAAAGCGCCCTCCACATCGGCGAGATTGGCGCAGGCATCCAGGTCAGCCCAAACCTCACCCGACTCTTGATCCGATGGGGTCTCGGTGACAAGCTCGACCAAACCGCTGTCAAACCCGGAGCACTCACCCTCAGACGGTGTACGTCCCACCTCTTTTGTTGTGTCTCTATCGTTCTGACTCCACTCCGTGTCCGTAGGGTCCACCGGAGAGACCGTCGCCTGGACAAAGTGGGGTGACTCGATGGAAGCCGCGTACGGTGCGCCCTATTATCACATACACGTTGAGTCTCGGTCCTTCTGCGCACCCCGTGTCAAGTATGTGGTTCTGATGTTGGCGTGTAACACAGAGAGCCGACTTTCATCGTATCGTCTATGAGCTCGCGGAGCCCCATCCTCGCATCACCATTCGCACTAGTTGCCGTGTCGTTGCCATGGACCCTTCCATACCCACCCTGACCCTCGAATCCGGCGAAGTCGTTCATGCAGATCTCGTCATCGGCGCCGACGGCGTCAAGAGTCTTACCCGCGAATACGTCGTTGGCGGACCCGACAAACCAACGCCAACGGGCGACGCCGCCTACAGAGCGATCATCCCGACGGACCTGTTGCTCAAGGATCCGGATCTTCGTCCGTTGATTGAAACACCCGAGATGGTCGGTTGGATGGGCCCAGGAGGCCACATCATGACTTATAACATCGTACGTGATTCCAGTGGCTACCCTCTATCCCCGAACAGTAGCCCCTATTCTCCGAAAATAGATCAACCCCACCGGCTAATGTATCTCTCCTAGCGCGCTAAAAAGGAGTTCAATCTCGTTCTTCCGCATTCCGACCACGGTTCGGTCGAGTCCTGGACAGCTGAAGGTAGCGCTGACAAGATGCGAGCTGACTTTGTGGGTTGGGAGCCACGGTGCGTGCGAGCTCTGCCTATCCTCTCCACGCGGTGTCCGTGTGGTCGTGTTCTCATCGTACGGTCACCATGTCATATAGGATACAGAAACTCCTCGCGCTGGTCCCCTCAACACTCAACTGGAAACTCATGGACCGTGCCCCGTTGAGTACATGGGTTCACAGGGACGGTAAATTAGCCCTGCTCGGCGATTCGTGTCATCCGATGCTCGTACGCATGCACCCTTCCCTTCCCTCTTTGAGCCATATTTGTCTGATGTTCTTTATCTAGCCATATCGAGCACAGGGATCTGCCATGGCCGTGAGTACCTACCTTCCGTTTCCATCTCGTTCACGTCTAATCTATCCAATTCCCCCCACCCTCGTCCGTCCGTGGATCGCATTCCGTCCATGTGTGGTCTCATCGCGTGAAAATCGACCTTACACCGTGTGCCATCGATGACGCCATCGACGTCATTCCCATTCCCCGCGCTCTAGGTCGAAGACGCAGCCGTCCTCGGAAACCTCTTCTCCCGCCTCTCCTCCCCCGCGCAGATTGCCCCCCTCTTGCGTGCCTATGAATCCATCCGCTACGCCCGTGCCACGGCCACACAAGCCTCGTCCAGATTGAACCAACATATCTTCCATTTGCCGGATGGGCCCGATCAGGAGGAGAGAGATCGGCAGATGAGAAGGGCGATGGAGGTGGCGTTGAGCCAGGAGTCTGAGGATGTGAGGAGGAGGGTGCGTAGCACGGCGACGGTCGTGGATGCGCGTGCAGGTGCGGGTGCGGGCGTGGGCGCAGATGGAAGTCGGGATGGAGAGGCGAAGCAGGGGAACGACGCGACCGTGGATCCCAGTCGCGGAAACGCGAATCAGTGGGCGGACAAGGAGAAGAACCAGGTGCAGTTTGGGTACGATGCGGACGTGGAGGCGGAGAAGTGGTGGGCGGAACATGGACAGAGGGCGATCGGGCCGTTGGCGCGTATGTGAGGCGGGCAGGAAGGGCAAGTAAATACCCTCGGCAAGCCTTTTTATTTTATTTTATTCTTGGGGGGAGAACGTGCTGTGCCGTTTCTTGGTTTGCATCAGTGCTGTCTTTTTCCCGTTTATCTGCTCTTTGTCATGTATTCACTGCCTCGTTGAACTTGGGCGTATACAATTCATATACCTTTTTCTTTTGTGTAACAGATGCTCGACAAAGACCAGACACAAATACATCCCCGACATATCGACAAGAAGATGGAGAAGAACAGCAACGCATGATCATTGTACATTTATCGCCGTGTGACACTCCAAATCGGCGTTGCGACGTCGTGTGTGTGGGTCTCACATACGGATGAGTCCAGCATCAGCTTCCGAACAGCATATCAGATCCACCGACCAGATTGAGACCGCGCACTACTACTACCTCGCCCCTTTTCCTGTGTCCCCAGAAGACCGGGGATCATTCGTGATGGGATTTCTCAATGGTCGGAAGTTCGTGTGGTGCGTGGTGAGCCCCTTATCATTATCGTCATCATGGTATGCCGTACTATGACACTGCGCCGCCCTTTTTTTTTTTCCCCCGGGTGAAAGGAACAAGC
>QFEF01001162.1:0-17950 GCA_003316035.1 Neoboletus subvelutipes
GATCAAACTCTGATTGACAGACGTTCGAGATCAAGATAGATGACAAGATGAAACACCGGTTTCAATGATTGACAACGCTGGCACAGGCACTGACAGCGAAGGCTTCGAATTCTATGTAAGATTGCATAGATCAAAGTTAAAGTTACATGGGTGGCAATTCTAGCTATTTATACTATGCCCCTTTAGGGCTGGTTAATGATAGAATCTCTGCTCTAAAGTATAAAAGGAAATGACGTGTTGCGTCACGTATGATATGAAAGGTTAAATGAAAGCACGTCATGTTGCGTAAGATATAAAAGGGAAGATGTGTGTCGCATCGCGTGAGATATAAAAGGAAAGACATGTCATGTACCAAAAGAAGAAAGACACATCTTGTTAAATATGAAATGTGATACTGCGGGTGCAGCTCGACTAATCTGGACAAGATGAAATGAACGAAATGAACTGAGGCCAGGGTGACTCATGATGGAGAGGAACACAAGTCATATATGAGAGAATATGACTTAGGAGTTTTAGAAGGTCCGCAGTTAGAAATAAAACGGGTCTGAGTGAAGCCTAATCCTCGAAGAGCACAGAGTGGAAGTATTCCTCCCATATCTCCTGGGGGATGTCCAGGTCTGGTAGAATGTCTTCCCAGAGGGACTCAGGTATCGGAGCTGATACTGACAAGTCTGGTGAACTCATGGGAGAGAGAGAAACGGTACCCCCTAGGATACTTGTAACAACAATGGACTAGACTGTATATTCATCTGATAGAGTAACTATGTACAATGTTAGTGTCATTATGATAAGTACAATATAGAAGACATACCTCAGTCATGTGTGGAACAATGGACTGAGGTAGATGGTCATTGGGTGAGATCTTATATACTCTGGAGTCTAAGCATATGAGCAAGAAAGGAAAGGTGTGGGGCAGTAAGGGTTGAAACAAAAGAAAAGAGGCAAGTATACAATAAGTGTTGTCATGGACTGCAATGACCCTACCATAGAATGTATCATATTGTAACTAATATACATTGATATCAGTGGAATGGAGGTGTCAGTTGTTACAAGTGTCCTAGGGGGGACTATTTTTCTCTCTCCTATGAGTTCACCAGACTTATCAGTATCTGCTCCGATACCTGATTCTCTCTGGGACAACATCCTCCCCAACCTAGATGTCCCACAGGAGTTATGGAATGACTTCTTCCACTCAGCTCTCTTTGAAGGCTAGTTCCTTTTCGGACCCTATTTCTCTTTCACTTCTTCTACTGTGGACCTTAGAAATCCTCCTAAGCCAAATTCTCTCGTATTTGGCTTGTATCCTATTCCTCATTGACTCACTCCAGCCTCAGTTCATTTCCACTTTTCATTTCATCCAGATTAGTCTAGCTGCGCCTGCAGCATTCCTATTTCATATTCCTCACGATGCGACATGTCTTCCTTTCCTTTTCTATTATGCAATGTGATATGTTTCATTTCCCTTTTTATCATACATGACGTGACACATCTTCATTTTATCCTTTTATACTTTAGAGCAGAGATTCTATCTTTAACTGGCCCTAAAGGGGCATAGTATAAATAGCTAGAATTGCTGCCCATGTAACTCTAACTTTGATCTACACAATCTTACGTAGAATTTGAAGCCTTTGCTGTCACTGCCATGTTCCAGTGTCGTTAATCGCTGTTGTCAATCTAGATCTCAAACTCCTGTCAATCAGAGTTTGATCTAGGCACTGAGAACCTGTCTTTGGAAGATGTCTCCACTTTGTCTCTGATCAGAGGATCAGCTCACGAGCCATTGCCCAACACTTGCCATCGCTGCCACCGATTGCCCAGAGGCCACACTCAGGTAGAGGCCTTGCCCATGACCTCTCCTAGCCAACTACTCCTTGTGTGCCTGGAGGGAGCCCGCTTATTGCCTTGCGTCCAGTATACCAACTGAGGTTGCCACAACTGTTGCACACTGCTCACCGATCAGAGGATCTGCTTGCTGACCAAGAAGGTCCCTGTCGTCTACAGAGGTAGACTTTGTCTGGTAGCAAAGACTTCAGTCTTCTGCATACGTGTTATTTGTTACACCAGTCTAACATCAGTCCAATGTGTGGGGACATGCATGCTTGCCTATTCTGATACTAAAGCCATGGTCAACCATGACCAAAAGGGAATCAAAGCCATCCAAAAGGGGAAGATCAGTGATCAGATTGCAGGAGATTTGCTGAAATGGACAGGAAGCAGAGGAATGGATAGGGGTGATGGGTGGAATTGTGGGATGAGTATTGGCTTTATTCTGTTGACAGGAGGCACAGCCAGCAATATATTTGTGGATGTGGACAGCAAGGCCTGGCCACCAGAACTTGGCAGAGATGAGCTGTCAGGTTTTAAGGAAACCAGGGTGGCCGGTGAAGTCATGGTCATGACAATATTGAAGGATGTCATGTTAGAGGTTGCCCGTGGCAGGAACATAAACACAGTTAGGATAGAGTAGAATGCCATTAGAGTAATGCCAATCAGCTAAGTGGGAGTGGTAGGTGGTGGAGATGTCCTCATTGATAGATTGGAGGGATTGGAGGACAAGGAGATCACCCTTGGAGGCATTGAGGATTTTCTGGTGAAGGGTGGTATCAATTGCCTGAACAAAGATAGATGGGGGAAGGAGGGTAACTCCTTCATTATCAAGGCTGGAGACAGGGAGAAGATCTGGGTGCCAGGAGAGCACATCTGGTCCAGAGAGGGGTTTCCTGGGAACATGAATCATTTTGAGATCAAAATCCATGAGGTTGAGAAGCCAATGGGCCTGACAATGATTGAGATTTTGAGGGGAGCAGAAGAAGGTAAGGTTCTTGTGGTCAGTGAAGACCTGGACTGGGAAAGGAGAGCTATGAAGGTAATGTCACCAGGTCTTTAATGCATGAAGGATTGTGACAAGTTCTCAGTCATAGATGTCATAGTTTTGCTCAGCATCTCTGAATAACTGAGAGAGGTAGGAGCAAGGATGCCACTTGCCATTGGAGTTAGCTTGGAGGAGAATGCCACCTGAGGCATATTTCGATGCATTGGTGGCAATGGTGAACAGGGTGGTGAAATTGGGGAGAGTAAGGACCAGCTTGGATAGAAAGAGTTCCTTTAATTTCTCAAAGGAGATATGACAAGCAGGGGTCCACTCCCAAGTGTGGAACTTCTTGGTAAGATCCAGAAGGGGGCAGGCAATATTGAAGAAATCAGGGATAAACCTGTGATAGAAATTGGTGAAACCTAGGAAGGAGTGAATGTCTTGTAGCTTCTGCAGGATAGGCCAAGAGGCTATCCCATCTAGTTTGACAGGGTCCATTGCCAATTGTCCTGGGTGAAGGATCATTCCCAGGTAATCCACTTCTTTAGCAGCAAAGGTACATTTCTCTAGTTTGAGATGGTGATCAAGGTCATGCATTCATTGAAGAACATGGCAAGTTTGTTCTTCATGTGTTTTGGGGTCAGGGGAGGTGATCAGGAGATCATCCATATAAATCATGAGCCATCCTTCAGCAATCATATCTCTGAATGAGTCATTCATAAAGTGTTGGAAAGTCACTGGAAAGTTGGTTAATCCAAAGAACATGTTGCAATCATTGATTGTGCACTCTATTTTGATACTTAGAATGTTGTGGCACATTGTGGCACATTGTAGTTGTTGTTATTTGTTTGTTGTTCACTCCTACAGTAGTCAGAGTCCACTGTCTTCACTTTCCTCCAGTTTCTGATAGTGGACTCCAGCTGTCAGATTCGAGCTGTTAGCAGGTTATGAGGCCTGCCCTTTGACCTCTGTGCTTCAAGTGTCACAGCCACTTGAAAATTTTCACCTTCCCTGCCAGAACTCATTCTATACACCATTCACACTTTGTTTTCGCTCCATTCCATCCACATGTTGTCTGAAAACCACCACCATCAGATTCAGCCTCTCAATGGCAAGAACTACACCACCTAGAGCAAAGAAATGAAGGCCCTATTTTGTTCCAAAGGCCTGTGGCACCTCAATGATGGCAAGGAAACACACCCCACCACTTCTGGAGTGGAACAGACAAGCTGGGACATCAAATAGGACAAAGCTGCAGGCAAGCTGATGTTCAATATTGCACCTGACCAGCAAGTCTGTATCAAAGTGGACCAGGACGACCCCACCAATGCCTGGGCTGCACTCAAAGCAGTTTTTGTTCAGCAAAAGGCCAGCAATTGGTTTGTGGCCTATGATGAGTTCTTCAGCATTTGGAAACATGCTGAGAAGACATTGCCTGCACTTGCAACACAAGTGGAGGAGTCCATGGTGAGGATCCAGGATTTGCACAACTCCACCTTTGACCTCAAGGCCCTAGATGATGAGCTGACTTGCATGGCCATGATTCAAGCACTAGGACCAGACTTTGTGCATTTTACATCATCCCTTGCACTCCTCACAGACTTGGACAAGGACAAGGTGAGGACTGCATTCCAGACAGAGGAAATTCATTGCCAACCTCATCCTGATGCCTTACCAACTACCACATCTGACTCCGTGCTCTCCTTGTTGTCTTCTGGCTGCAAATGTGTTCCCAACATGCCCTGCTTGTTCTGTGAGAAGTCCAGGCACTGCCAATGCAAGTGCTATGCCCTGCAATGTGCCAAGAAGTACTACAAGTCATCCAAGGGCAAGGAGAAGAGAGGAGAACAAGCCCAGGCTGCCAATGTGTCCACAAAGTCCCAGGAGGTGGTAGAACATGCAGGAAATACAAGTCTTCATTCCAGTGATTCCTCTGACTCCCTTTCACTGCTCCTACTCAATGCTGACCATGACTGGAATGCAGACTCAGGAGCCATTTCTCATATGACCCTGCATCACCATTGGCTGTGCAACTATACCCCCAAATGTGTCCCAATCAAACTTGCTGACAACACCATTGTCTACTCGGCTGGAGTTGGGTCTGTGGTATTCCATCCAGTCATAAATGGAAAAAGGTGTTGAGTGGTTGAGTTTACCAACATCCTGCATGTTCCTGACCTTTGCAACAACCTCCTCACTGTATTATATCTTACTCACAATGCATCTTTCATTGTACACATCAATGTGATGCATATGAGCTTCTCTCATCCTCCTGGACCACCTCTCTTCATCACCAGCATCAACAGCCACAATGCAGCATTCTTGGATGGGACTACTGAGCCAGTGAGTGAGTATGCCAACCCTGCAATGACTATAGCCCTTGATTTGTCACTCTGGCATCACAGACTTGCCCACCATAACCTAACTGATGTGAAGTCACTCCATGATTGCAATCTGGTTACTGCAATGAAGCTGGACAGCAAGTCATTGCCTGATTCCATCTGTGAATCATGCCTAGCTGGCAAGATGCATGCCAACCCATTCCCCACCTTGCAATCTCACACCTTGAAGCCTCTCAAGCTTGTCCACTCAGATGTCCATGAAGTACCTTACAGGATGTTCTCTGGATGTCACTACTGGGTGACATTCATTGACAACTACTCGAGGTATCACTTTGTACTGCCCATTCGAGTGAAATCAGATGTCTTTGAGGCATTCAAGCAGTTCAAGGCATTTGCAGAAAACCAAACAGAGCATTGCATCAAATGCCTGTGAGATGACAAGGGAGGTGAGTATATGAGCAAGGCCATGCTTGAGTTTACCCAGCAGTGTGGTATAGAGCAGCAGCACACAGTTTGTGCATGTCCCTAGCAAAACAGAGTGGCAGAGCATGCCAATTGAGTACTTTCTGAGTGCATCACTGCCATGTTAAAGGAGTCAGGCCTGGCCATGGCATTCTGGGGTGAAGCACTTGCTGTTACGACCAGTGTAACAAATAACACATATGCAGAAGACTGAAGTCTTTGCTACTGTTGGTGGTCCTCTGGACAAGATGTGTTGTGCGATGATTATGGTACCCTTAGGCAACAGCCTCAGTACAAACAGAAGCGGGCTCCTCCCAGGCACACAAGGGAGAGTCGGCTATAGAGGGGTCATGGACAAGACCTCTATCTGGGTGTGGTGACTCATAGATGAGAGTCACAACCTCGGGCAGTGGACAGCAGCCTGGAATAGGGGATCCTCTGATCTGTGGACAAATGGAGACACCTTCCTCTGAAGGTTCTCAGTTCCTTAACTGAACTTCTGATTGACAGGAGTTCAAGGTCAAGCATTTCAGCAAAGGCTTCAAATTCTATATAAAATTGCATAGATCAAAGTTAGAGTTACATGGGCGGTGATTAGGGTATTTATACTACACCCCTTTAGAGCCAGTCTAAAGATAGTATCGCCACTAGAAATCAAGAAGATGAAAAGGATCTGAAAAAGTACTGTAATGAAAAGGTACGAGGTCAAATAGACTGCAGGCACAGTTCTATTAGTACTGAAATGAAGGAGACTGCAGATGCAGTTGTAAAGGCACCGGGAAGAAAGCATATGAAATGAAAAGAGACTGATGGGCGAGAATGGATAAAGGAGCACAAGTCAAATACAAGAGAATTTGACTTGGGAGGTAAAGAGTCTGAGGAGATAAAGGCCGAAATAAAAAGGGTCTGAATGAGAACATCCGAAGGAGAAAGAGGGTTTACAGGGAATACAAGGCATGGAGCCTATCAGTCCTGGAAGAGTGTTGGGTGGAATATCTTGTCCCATAAGGCTTGGGGGATGTCAAGGTCAGGAAGGATGTCATCCCAGATCTCTTGGGAGAGATTGTCTACAACTGAGAGTTTGGGTGAACCAAGAGGAGAGAGAAAAATAGAGGTATCTGTTATACTTGTAACACTTGCTGCACTTGTGCATGTATGGAATTGATGTCCCACCAGTGCCGTCGACAATGCCACACCCTATGAACTCTGGCATGGACACAAACCTGACATCTCACACCTCAGAGTGTGGGGATCAACTGCATATGTGCATATCCAGAAGGACAAACATCCTGCACTG
The DNA here is from genome assembly GCA_003316035.1 of Neoboletus subvelutipes. NCBI lineage: Eukaryota > Fungi > Basidiomycota > Agaricomycetes > Boletales > Boletaceae > Neoboletus > Neoboletus subvelutipes. The sequence goes on from QFEF01001162.1 coordinate 6,914, forward strand.
CATTCTCACTATGAGAAGTGTGTCTTCATTGGCTACCCAGATGGCTACAAGGGTTGGAAATTCTACAACCCAACCACAAAGCACACCATGATCTCAGAACATGCTGATTTTGATGAGTGCACTCTCCCAGTATTGCCAACTGTGACATCACATAATCCACCTCCAAAGGACATGCCATATGTCACCCCAGACCTCCCTACTAATAAGGACAATGAGGATGACAATTCTGAGGTTCTACCTGCTGGGGGGGAGCCTGTTGCTAATGTGGAACAGCAGGCAGCACCCCCACCACCTGTAGTAGCACCTATCACCCCACCTGCAGCTGCTCCACCTCGAATCATCAAACCAGTCAGTCCCATTGGCATAAATGTGAGACTCCCTTGCAGAAATCGCCAGCAACCTCAAGAATGGTGGAAACTCAGTCCAGCTCAGCTTGTCAATGACTCAGATGACTCAGATAAAGAGACAGACATGGCTGCCACTTTCAGTGCATTAACAGCACATCCAAGGTTGTTCAGAGAGGCACTGTGATGAGAGGATGCAGATCAGTGGCATGAAGCTGCTCTGAAGGAGCTCAAAGCACACAAGGAGAATGGGACATGGATCCTTGGGCCTGGGCCCAAGGATAGGCCAGTAATTGGCTCAAGATGGGTGTTCACCAAGAAGTACCATGCTGATGGCTCATTTGAATAATACAAGGGCTGTTTGGTTGCTCAAGGCTTCTCCCAATGTCCTGGATTTGAATACCTCAAGGTGTTTGCTCCCACAGTGCACCTTCCCACTCTCTGCATTATTCTTGCTCTTGCAGCGATTCATAACCTCCACTTGTGGTCTGTTGACATCTCATATGCATATCTCAATGGCAAGATCAACTGCAATGTCTACATGGAACAGCCAGAGGGATTTGTGCAGGGAGATGCAAAGGAAACAGTCTGTTTGCTGAAGAAGGCACTCTATGGCACCAAATGGGGTGGCAATTGCTGGAATTACAAGCTGCACACCACCCTCAAGTCTTTGGGCTACAAGCAGACCTATTCCAATGCAGCTGTCTACATCTATATCAAAGGTGATGTCCAGATCATGCTACCAGTCTTTGTTGACAACATGACCTTTGCATCGTGCTCTAAGCATGTGATCAAGCAGGCCATCACAGATTTGAGCAGCCACTTCAAATTGCATGATCTAGGTCCAACCACAAAGATTCTTGGCATCAAGATTGATCAAGATTGCTCCAAATGCTCCCTCACTATCTTCCAGCATCAGTACTGCCTTGACATGCTTGCTTGCTTCAACATGGCAGACTGCAAGCCTGTCACCACCCCCATGGAGCCTGGACTCTCCTTATCGTGTGATCAGAGCTCCAAGACAACCAAGGATGGCAATTTCATGTGCTCTGTCAATTATGGTGGTGCTATTGGCTCCCTCCAGTACCTGTCCTGTGCTTCTTGCCCTGACATTGCATTTGCAGTTGGCCAGCTCACCTCCTTCACCTCAGATCCTGGTATTGCCCATTGAACCACTGTCAAGCATTTATTCCACTACATCAAGGGCACCCTCAACCATGGCATCACCTATTCACCTGATCCATTGACATCTGAGTACTTTACAGTCTATTCTGATGCCAGCCATGGTGGATGCAAGGATTCAGGTCGTTCCACTGGTGCATTTGTTGTCAAGATTGGCACTGGTGTTGTTTCCTGGATGTCCAAGTGCCAGCCCATCATTGCCTTGTCTACTACCAAAGCTGAGTACATTGCTGCTTGTGAAGCAGGCAAGGAGATCATCTGGATGTGCAAACTGCTCCAGGAGCTTGAGTTCAAGCTTACTGGCCCACCTATGCTCCACATGGACAATCAGTCAGTCATCCAGGTTGCCAAACATCCAGAACACCATAGCAGAATGAAACAACTGGACTTGAGGTGGTATTGGCTCAGAGATGTGGTTGATGAGGGCCAGATTGTGCCCACTTTTGTCCCAACTGCTGAGATGCCTGCTGATCTGCTCACCAAAGATCAGCTTGAGTTAAGGTGCAGCAGTTCCACCAGATGCTGTGCATTGCATCAATTGGGGAGAACTAGAGTTGCACAATCAGGGGGAAGTGTTGCAATCATTGATTGTGCACTCTATTTTGGTACTTAGAATGTTGTGGCACATTGTAGTTGTTGTTATTTGTTTGTTGTTCACTCCTACAGTAGTCAGAGTCCACTGTCTTCACTTTCCTCCAGTTTCTGACAGTGGATTCCAGCTGCAAGATTCGAGCTGTTAACAGAACATGACCATTGGTTTGAAGAGACCCTTATGAGTGATGAAAGCCACCTTTCATTGGTGTCCATCCTTAATTTGAACATTATTGTAGCCCCATCATACATTGAACTTGGTGAAGACTTTGTCATCACAGAGTTTGTTAATCAGATTGGAGATTAAGGGTAGGGATAGGCATCCCAGACCATATGCTCATTAACATATTGGTAGTCTTGGCAAGGCCAGAGATTGCTGTCCTTTTTTTTGACAAAGAAGAATGGGGAAGCTTGTGGGGAGTTAAAAGGCCAGATCTTGCCACTTTTAAGGTTTTCTTCAAGGAATGCCTTAGTGGCAGTTTGTTCACATGAGGAGAGGGGATAAATCATTCCAACTTTGGGAACAAAAGATTTGTCTAGGTTAATCTCATGGTTGTAATGGTGTAATGGGGGTACATGGTCAGTGGCTTGTTTGGAGAATACTGATGTGAATTCAGCATACTCAGGGGGAAGGATGGCTTTAGGTTTAGCCTTTTCTGCAGCCATGGCTAGTTCAGTGGCAGTGGTGAGTTTAGCAATTATAGGAGAGCCATGGGAAATGAATCAAGATCCACATTAGATAATGTGGTGGAGAACTCTGTTTTCATTGGCCTTGGCAAGGTTCTGCTGTTCAGTATTCCAGTGGTTATAGCCATAGAGTTGGGTGTCATCAACACAGTTGACTAGGATATGCTTGGGGGATGATAGGTGGGTTTCCAAAAGAAGGAGTTGTGTTGCATGGTGTTGGTGGCAAAGGAAGAGTAGAGGTCTTTTGATTGATCAAGAGATTCATTGATGGAGATGGTTCTCTTGGCCCAGTTGATGGTGGGATTGGCTATCTTTAACCAGGAGAGTCTGAGGATAACATTGTCTCATCTGAGGTGCATAATGTGGAAGTTGACTTTGAAAGTGAGACCTTCCATATCAATAAAGAGGGTGACGATCCAGTCTATGATTCCATTTTTGTTTGGAGAATTGTTGGCATTCTGGGTGTGGACTGGTTCAGAGAGTTTCTTAGTGGAAATCTTGTTTTGAGCTACAAAGTCTTGATCAATGCAGGAGATGATCACCCTGCTGTCAATGAGGGCTCTGGTTCCAATGGCTTGAAACATATGAGATGGTTTGATGAGTTGTATGGGAATGTGCATAGATTGCAATGAGGATACAGTTACATTTTGATACACTTTAGGAGGTACTTGTGTTGGGGAAGTCCTCTATTATGCTCGTTCAAAGGGAACAGCATAGAGAACTTGAAGTCTGTGGGTTCAGGCAGCTTGAGACATTCAAGCATGCTTCAGGACACCAAACTCTCAGGTCTTCCAAAGTTGGTGGATCAAGGGATTTGAGAATAAGCATCCACTTGTAAGTAGGACAAGGACTTATAGAACTCCAGAGTTTCAAGATGCAAAGATGGAATTCAGATTGAGTAGATCTAAGCTAATGTACATGATGTTTTGGAGAGGTATTTATAGGAAGAAGCCTATGCACTGATGTGGTGTAATGAAAAGTGATGGATTGCAGGAGAAGGCCATGCAATCAAGGATGTGTAAGTGAAATGAAATGAAGGGAACACGTAAGCTTGTGAACATGTAAGCAAAATGAAATGAAGAGGATGTGTAAGCCCACAAATGCATAAGTGAAGTGAAATGAAGAAGATAGGGGGGGAAACACTGCAGGGCTTTCGACAGCAGTGCATGCAAGGAGAAGGGGAAACATATGTAGTATCAAATGAGACGAGTGAGAGGATGCAAGACAAAATAAAGAGGAAAGAAAAGAGTACCCTGAATTGTAACATCCTCTATTCTAAAAATCCAGGGTGAACATAATCTTTCATAAACACTCCTTGTCATCCTTAACTTCTATGAAGTTAGGAATCTCTTCTTCAGTCACCTTTCCAGCAGTGGAAGCAAAGCTCTTTGTCTTGACATCGCTTTTGTTCTTCAGGGGTGAGTTTGGTAATGTGGATGATGTCAATGTCCATAGCATTGGAGTCTTTATCAGGGGTGCAAGTGGTGGTCTGGGTGAAGGGTCAATAGGTAGAGGCCTTTCCATGTCCTTGTTTGGTGATTTCATTGGCACATTCCCACTGAGTCTGGAAAGAAACAGCCTTGGTAGACCACTTTTTAATGGTGGTGGAGATGGTGTCCATGGACATGATTCATCTCATGAGCAGGGCAGGGAGTCTGGCAGAGAAGTAGCCAATAAGTACATTGGGGTCAGAGATGTCAGCTACAGCTACTTGGTTTTTGAATTCAGAGATGTAGTAATTTAGGGTGGCAGATTTGGATTCATCCTGCAAGTGGAAATGGAGTGAGTGGTGGTTGTCAGATAGAGTTGGAAAGAGGGAATAAAGGTTGAGATCTGGTAGGAGTGGGGGATGGGGGGTTGGAGCTTGAGGAAGATCAAGAGCAGATGAGAGGTCATAAGCAAGGTTAAGAGCAGTCTGCTCTTCTTCATGTGTTGGGAGGGTTTTGTTGGGGTTGGTCTTCTGGTCCTCTTCCTTTTCATCAGGGGGATAGTCAGATTGTTCAGAGGTGGATTCAGGAGATAGATGTTGGGGGCAGAACTAGTGAGAGTCTATGGTGGGGCATCAGTGGGAAATGGTGGGAGACTACAACAGTGGTAGCTCCTTCAGGAGAACTTAGATCTTTTGTTACGCTTGTTCAGGGGGAACAGTGTAGGGGACTCAGGACATGTAGGTTTGTGCAGCTTGAGGCATTCAAGCACACTTTAGGACAATGAACCTTCAGGTCTTCTGAGGTTGTTGGGTCAAAGGGTTTTGAAGGGGAGCATCCACTTGAAAGTAGAATGGCGACTTATAGAGATCCAGGGGTTTTGAGAAGCAAGATGTGATTTAGACTGAGTAGATCTAAGTTAATATATGTTACAAGTATCCTAGGGGGTACCATTTTTCTTTCACCCATGAGCTCACCTGACTTGTCGGTATCCACTCCAATACCCGAGTCCCTCTGGGACAATATCTTGCCTGACCTAGACATCCCAGCGGACCTATGGAAGGAATACTTTCACTCTGTGCTCTTCGAGCACTAGCCTTCATTCGGACCCATCTCACTTCTAACTGTGGACCTATTATAACTCCTAAGTTATATTCTTTCATATATGACTTGTGTTCCTTCCATCATGACTCATCCTGGCCTCAGTTCATTTCATTTCACTTCACCCAGATTAGCCGAGCTGCGCCCGCAGTATCACATTTCCTATTTAACTCAAGACATGTCTTTCTTCTTCTGGTATGCAACACGTCTTTCTTCTTCTGATACATGACATGTCTTTCCTTTTATATCTCACGCAACGCGACTCGCGTCTTTCCTCTTATATCACATGTGATGCGATGCATCTTCATTTATCCTTTAGTATCATATGCAATGCAACACGTCATTTCCTTTTATACTTTAGAGCAGAGATTCTATCTCTAACCAGCCCTAAAGGGGCTTAGTATAAATAGCTAGAATTGCTGCCCATGTAACCTTAACTTTGATCTATGCAATCTTACGTAGAATTCGAAGCCTTTGCTGTCAGCGCCTGTGCCAGTGTCGTTAATCCTTGAAACTGGTGTTTCACATTGCCATCAGTCTTGATCTCGATCATCTGTCAATCAGAGATTGATCAAGCAACTGTGAACCTTCTATAGAGAGGTGTCACCACTTTGTCCCTGATCAGAGGATCAGTCCGCTAGCCATTGCCCAATGCTAGCTGTGCCCAGCTGCCTATTGCCCAGAGGCCATGCCCAGATACAGGCCTTGCCCACGACCTGTCCATAGCCGACTACTCCTTGTGTGCCTGGAGGGAGCCCACTCATTGCCTTGCGAACAGCATACCCACTGAGGTCGCTGCAACCGTTGCACACTGCTCGCCGATCAGGTGATCTGCTTGTAGACCAAGAAGGTTGCCCGTGTCTACAGAGGTAGACTTGTCCTGTAGTGAAGACCTCAGTCTTCTGTATATGCATTATTTGTTACACTGGTCATAACACATCCCCAGTTTAGTTCTCTTGGATAATTTTCCTTCTACAGGAGAGCCACTCAGGAAGTCATAGTACTTCAACAATCACTTTTACCCTATAGCTTGTGGCCTTGTCATCCCTTGCTCACCTATATTTCCAACTTATTGAAGTCATAGCTAGCTCAGCATCCCCAAGATGACATTGATTGTAGTTGGGTTGTTTCACTTGCTTGGATATATTGTCAGTATTAGGAACAGCTGGCTCCTTTTCTTGCTGTTGTGTGAAATTATAAATTGAATAACCAGTTGCATCCTTTCCATATAAAATCCTTACTTTTTTTTCAGTTCACAGTTTCTTCACAGATGGTTCCTTTGCAGCTCTGTCATTTTCTGCCCCCTATAGGTCATCAAAGTAATGAATGAGTATTTAAAATTAAGAGGTAAGAAGTTATATTTACTTCAGCCACTTGACATTTTTTTCTTTTTTTCAAGAGTTTTGACCTGCTTGGACTTCTGAATCTCAGATGAGATGCTTGCATCAAAATCACCTTCATTGTCCTAACATTGGGCACTGTCAGTGTGTTTTAGTCTATGCAGCCTATGGTCATGGACCAACCTGAACACCTGCCACCTGTAGGTAATTTGAAGTTATGGCAGGTGTCAGTTTGCATTGGACACTCATAGTATGTTGTTGATTTGTACTAAGTCTTCATGGTGGAATGATGATCTTCATAGGAGCCTGGCAGACAATGAGTTAGTCTACCTTGGCCTTAGCTGCATAGTGTTTAAATCCAACTAACCTGTTCAGGCTGAGAATTTGCATTACAATCATGGTTCAGACTCAAGTCTGACTGATCCTTTGACTTCATAACAGATGTGTGCTGCTGTGGCTGTGTTATAATTTAAGCCATGCTCATATCTACTTCTTTCTTTTTCTTTCTTGACTTGTGTGAACCTGTGCACTCTCCTCCTCTGAATCTCCCTTGAAACCCCTATGATCCTCCTAGCCTTTGCTAGTCCCATCACCACATCCTTGGAACCATCAGAATTCTTGGAACACTTAAAACCCTCCTACCAGCAACCTTGCCCACTCCTTCATTTCCTTGGGCAGCCATAGCTGTGCTACCATATAATCCCTATACATTCTCTATGCTCCTTGGAACTCCCATAACCTATCCCTGTGACTTTGATCAACCCCACCAGTCTTTTGGACCTTCCCTCCCAGACACCCCTGTCTAGCGCCTAGATCTCCTCCTTATCTTGACCTCACCTTAGGCCTTTTTTTATGGCTCCCATGACATCCACTGAACTTGCCAGGGATTCCCTATTATCTTACCCTAGCTGCATCACCCTGGCTTGTGTCATCCTTGGCCATGTCACCTATATGCATCACCCCACCTCATCATCACTCTGTACATATATATCTCCCCCCATGATGCATCTTCACATGTTGTTATGTGTCATCTTGTGTCTCCTTGCGCTTTGAATCCTATAGGGTCATCCCAAACCCTTCAGACCTGTTATGATTCAGGATAGTCTTTTCCAGTTTACTCTTTTCTTTTTGCTTTGTTGTATCTCTCTCTTGTCAGCCTCACTCAATATGATCTATGTTTCCATTTCATCCTGTGCATGCTGCTGTTTGAGCCTTGCAGCACCTACCTTTCTTCTTCTTTCATTTTGCTTACATGTCTTTTAGCTTACACATTCTTTCATTTCACATTTTGCTTATGCATCTTTTAGCTTACATGTTCTTTCATTTCACTTATGTGGCCTTCTCCTGTGATCTATTATTTCCCATCTTGCCACTTAAGTGCATAGGCTCCTCCCTATAAATACTCTTATGAAACATCTTGTATATTGTTACGACCGGTGTAACAAATAACGTGTACGCAGAAGACTGAGGTCTTCGCTACGGGACAAGTCTACCTCTGTAGACACAGGCAACCTTCTTGGTCTGCAAGCAGATCACCTGATCGGCGAGCGGTGTGCAACGGTTGTGGCAACCTCAGCGGGTATGCTGTTCGCAAGGCAATGAGCGGGCTCCCTCCAGGCACACAAGGAGTAGTCGGCTATGGACAGGTTGTGGGCAAGGCCTGTATCTGGGCGTGGCCTCTGGGCAATAGGCAGCTGGGCACAGCTAGCATTGGGCAATGGCTAGCGGACTGATCCTCTGATCAGGGACGAAGTGGTGACATCTCCCTATAGAAGGTTCACAGTTGCTTGATCAATCTCTGATTGACAGATGATCGAGATCAAGACTGATGGCAATGTGAAACACCAGTTTCAAGGATTAACGACACTGGCACAGGCGCTGACAGCAAAGGCTTCGAATTCTACGTAAGATTGCATAGATCAAAGTTAAGGTTACATGGGCAGCAATTCTAGCTATTTATACTAAGCCCCTTTAGGGCTGGTTAGAGATAGAATCTCTGCTCTAAAGTATAAAAGGAAATGACGCGTTGCGTTGCATATGATACTAAAGAATAAATGAAGACATGTCGCATTGCATGTGATATAAGAGGAAAGACACAAGTTGTGTCATGTGAGATATAAAAGGAAAGACGTGTCGCATACCAGAAGAAGAAAGACATGTTGCGTACCAGAAGAAGAAAGACATGTTGCATGTTACGAGTATCCTAGGGGATACTATTTTTCTCTCGCCTTTGGCATCACCAGACCTATCGGTATCCGCTCCGATACCCGATTCCCTCTGGGATGACATCCTCCCAGAACTGGACATCCCACAGGAGGTATGGGAAGGCATCCTGGACTCCTCGCTATTCCAATCGTAATCCCACCCTGGACTTCTTTCATCTTACACTGCGGACCTTTTACTCCTAAGTCATATTCTCTCGCATATGACTCGTGTTGCTATCATCATGACTCACTGGCCTCAGTTCATTTCTTCCTATTTAGTTCAGCTGCGCCTGCAGCTTCTTTATTTCATATTACGTGACGTGTCTTCTTCTTTTGGTATGTGACACGTCTTCCCTTTTTTATCTCACGTGACACGTCTTTCCTTTTATACTTCACACGACGCATCTCTTTCTTTTATATCTCACGTGACACGACGCGTCTTCTTCTTTGACTCATACGCGACGTGACACGTCATTTCCTCTTTAGACTTTAGAGCGGAGATTCTATCTTTAGCCGGCCCTAAAGGGGTTTAGTATAAATAGCTAGAATCGCCGCCCATGTAACCTTAACTTTGATCTATGCAATCTTACGTGGATTTCGAAGTCTTCACTGTCAGCGCCTGTGCCAGCGTCGCAAAACCAGTGTTTCATCACATCTAAATCCTAATCTCGATCTTCTGTCAATCAGAGCTTGATCAGGTAACTGCGAACAGCTAGCTAGCTGAAGTCGCCCCTTTGTCACTGCTCAGTCCGCTAGTCATTGCCCAACACTAGCCGAATCCCAGCCGCCTATTGCCCAGAGGCTGCACCCAGATACAGGCCTTGCCCACGACCTGTCCATAGCTGACTACTCCTTGTGTACCTGGAGGGAGCCCGCTCTTTGCCGTGAACAGGAATGCCACCTGAGGTCGCCGCCACCGCATTAAGTCGCCACAACTGTTGTACACAGCTCGCCGATCAGGTGATCCGCTTGCAGACCCAGAAGGTCACCATCGTCTTCAGAGGAAGACCAGCCCATAGCGCTCTTGACTTCAGTCATCCGCATATGCGTTATTTGTTACACCGGTCGTAACATTGCATACCAGAAGAAGAAAGACGTGTCTTGAGTTAAATAGGAAATGCGATACTGCAGGCACAGCTCGGCTAATCTGGGTGAAGTGAAATGAAATGAACTGAGGCCGGGATAAGTCATGATGGAAGGAACTGAAACAACCTCAAATGGTCTATGACCCTAGGTTGCACCTGAACACTTAGACTGGAGAAGAAGAGAGAAACTAACTAATCGAGTGGAACTCCTGAGAGGAAGATATTTCCCAAGAGAACTAGACTGGGGATTACCCGTCATAGTCTCTGGATTTATATAGCAAAGCTACTACTTGTACATGTGTATGACGGATCTACCAATGAGTAGCAGTAATTAAATACATGAGGCATAACATGCGTCTAGCATGAGGGATGGAGATTAAAGGAGTGAGGACACAGCATGCTGTGGTGGAATGGAAGAGAAGCCTAACATGTGCTTGACATGAGGCACGGAAATGAAAAGAAGATAAGAAGGAGCAGATATGACTGTGGGAAGTCATTAGTATATATATGGATATATTAAGGTACGAAAGAGTTCTTGACATCAAGTCTAGACTCTGTGAGTGAAGTGCATCCATGAGCACAAGTGAACCAGCTGAAAGTGAACTAGCTTCAGTCTAGTGGTCATGTGATCTAGTCACGTGATGCAATAAGATAAGATTGAAAGATAAGAAGAAAAGAAAAGAAACGACTATGTCCCTTGAGTGACCTGTGAAGGTTTGGGACCGTAACAGGAACACAAGTCATATATGAAAGAATATGACTTAGGAGTTATAATAGGTCCGCAGTTAGAAGTGAGACAGGTCCGAACGAAGACTAGTCCTTGAAGAGTGCTGAGTGAAAGTATTCCTCCCATATGTCCACTGGGATGTCCAGGTCAGGCAAGATGTCATCCCAGAGGGACTTGGGTATCGGAGCAGATATTAACAAGTTGGGTGAGCTCATGGGCAAAAGAAAAATGGTGCCCCCTAGGATACTTGTAACAGGATGCTAGTACTAAGACTCTGTGTTTATATATCATCTCTATATATTTACATCTGTTTGGCTATGATCTATGATAGACCATGTAAAAGGATATA
>QFEF01001165.1:0-19511 GCA_003316035.1 Neoboletus subvelutipes
AATATCCAATATCAACACATCGACATCAAATACCCCCCTAACCCTGATCGTATCTAGGCCTTCCCCACACAAACTCTACTGAATGTGGTACACTTTGCTCCATATGGACGTCGGGTGAAAAAGAAACAAACGACCGATCTCCGCCCCCGGGCCGAACTAATGGCGGCGTCCAAAAAATGTGCACTTCCTAGCACGTCGGGAAGAAAAAAAAAGGCAATGCGACAAAATGTAGCATCGTACAGCCCATCAGGGGACTTCCGAACCGGATTCCAGGCCATCGTGCGTCATGCAATCAAACGTACACTGACAACTTGCAGGGCAAGGTATTCTCTCTCTCGGTGAAATAGATCGTCCCGTCCATTATAATTACATATACAGATCTAGTGAAAGCTCGACAACCACACAGATTAGATTGGGATTGATGTACTCCCGGTAGTGATCCCCGGGGGAGTCGAATCACATTTTAAAATTTCACCCAACTTGCATACTAATCACAGCGACGAGGCAACTCATCTTTTAGCTGGCGCCGGGCACCCAAAACAGCAAAACAAAAACTGTACACGCGCATGCTACAATAAATGTACATGATGCGGAGGAACAGGACCGTGAGGGCGGGACAACACAAGAGCGATTATATATATGAGACAGGTTGAGGAGGTTCCATCAACCAAGGGAGGGGGAGCAGCATGAACGAAGAGGATGTAGCAATAGTACCATGGACGGGCGGGGAAAGCGGGAAAAGAAAGAAAATAACTGACACAACAAACGAAATGACCTCGGAGGGAGATGAATCGAAAGAAATACACAAGATTTGGTTTCAAACAAACGCTGTATGTATTGCGTATGTAACACATTCATCATTCCCCCATCCTATGCACCAAAGCCAACATTGTACCGGTCGAAGGAATATATATTACAAGAAAAGAAACAAGGATAAATGAAGAGAAAGAAAAAAGTGGGGATGAATATGTAGCGGGAGAGTAGAATGAAAGAAAGAAACCCCGTGATACCCTTTGGACTACCCCGGGCTATCAGTGTGCACCGTTGGGCGAAAGAAAGAGGGGCGATGGTCGTGGTACACTGTCACGGGGGGGTTTCACCCGGAACTCGCTCACCAGACAGACGTGGCTGAAAAAGGCAAGTCAATACTGTGAAGGCCCATCGGATTTCAACGGATCAAAGACTGACTCTGAAGGGAAGTGGGCATTTGGGAACCCGACTACCTTGTCGAGATACCCCTTATCGACCCCACCCAGAACGGCATTGACCGCAAGGTTGCCTGTGCCGTACCAGATGTAGTCAATCACGCCTTGGAAGCTTGGCGTGAGATTTGTCAAGGGAAGATCACCCGCCGAAGCATAAGCGCTCTTGAGGCCAAATTTATGCCGTAACCCTTCGGTAGTGTACCTCCCATAAAGGTGCGACATGAAATCAGGATGATCTGGTGGAACAGACCCATTGGACAAGAATTCGCAAACGCCACTAGCAGGCACAGAGTTGAAATCACCACAAATAACCAGGGGTATCTTCGTCCCGTCACTGTATACAGGTGATGATCGTGGCGCAGACGTGTCTTCTGAGTTGTTTGGCGGTCGGGGAGGTAGCTTGCAAAAGTATGACGCAATCTTCTCTATCTCGTCCATCAAGAGCGCCACCTGAACGAGCTTGACGTCCCGGAAGTTTGGATCCCAATGTATGTGAGCGTTCGCTACAATGACACGCGTGCCTGTTTCCTTGTGCTCGAAGCAACATATGACAGCGATGTGATCCTTGCCAAGAACCCGGTTGAACATGTCGTCCGTCTTCTTGAAATCTGGGCGCTGCATGGCGACAGTACTAAACTCGATTAGCTGCTTTTCTACCAATTGATACCTGGAAAGATATAAGCAGGTGTTCCAGACGAGCAGAAATCGACGACAAACTTGTTGGCCTTGTAGAAAGTCGCACAACCGTCCACTTGGCGCCGGTCTGCATCGCTCATAGTCTTATACCGCGACTTGGGATAGTATACGCCCTCATAGTCCTGTCCCTGGAGGTGCTTGATGAAGTACTCCTCGTATTGAGTAGTGTCCACTTCCTGCAGACACAGAAAGTCGGCATCGTAGTTCATCACTTCCGTCAAGATCAATTCCTTCCGGTAGTCCCACGACAATGCCCAAGATGGCGTGTAGCCGTAGAGGCGCTCGGTAGCGTACTTCTCGCAAAGAATGTTGTAACAGAGAACGCTAAGTACCTCCGTTTGAGGGTCATTGTTCATCGCTTCGCGTTCGCCTGCGGTAACGACGTGCCTCCACAACCGTTCGGGTGGAGGGGCAGGCACAGGACATGAGTCGCGCAGGAAAGAAATGAGAGCTGGGGTACCGTCTTTCTGCACAATGGTTTTCAGCGCGGCATCCAGAGGATTACCTTCGACACCGAGGGTCTGCAGTTGGTGTAAACTGCCAAGTTCTGATGGTAGCGTGACCAGATGGTTGTCAAAAAGGTAAAGCTCCTTCAATTGGGTGAGCATCCCAAGTTCTGGTGGGACTGAGCCCAAATTATTTCCCGACAAATCGAGAAGTTCCAAATGACGGAGCTTGGCAATTTCCGGAGGTAGGGAAGAGAGAGCGTTGTGGTTGAGGTACAGATTGATAAGGAAGTTGAAAGTGAACAGCCCCGACGTGGGAGGAAGCGTCTTGATGTTTACGCCACCCATGTCTAACGAGTTCCACGTATTCTGCGGGGGCTTTGCCGTTAGCCGCGGTGCCTCGGCTATCGGAGCCACAGTTGACGAGGGGTGATTGACCATGGAGCCTGCGAGACTGGGCGAGCTCTCTGACGCACTGGTGAGTGCAGGTGTGGAGGAGGTTGCTGGGGCCTCAGCCTCCTTGGGTGGCGCATCTGCGCTGACGTTGGGCTTGACGTGATTAGGATTTGTGATTGGAATGGCGGATTTAGTGACGGTCCGGGACGCCATAGCGCTCGCTCGTGCACGATGATGAGGCGAACGGGACGACCTGATCATCTTTGTGAATTAAAACCGTCGATCAGATCGACATATGTGCATGACGTGGATCGGCTACGCACCTCGCACTTGAGAAGCTGTTGTTGCCAGTGTGGGCTGATAATCTGGCTCGCAGCACTGCCTGGAGATCCTGAGCCCATGTGCTGTGTATGGATATGTCCATTCGGAGGGGAGGGATAGTGTGAAAGGGAGTTTTGGTGTTGGTGGTGTGGGATAGGCGGGTGTGAAAGGGCGTGCGGATGGGCGGGGTGATGTTGCATCGGGTTTACCGATCCATTGGTGTAGAGGGGAAAACCTGGCGAGGCAGGGGGAGGGCCGATATTTTGCGAGGTTGGGGGACCTAGGACTGGGTGATGCGTCCGAGACCACGGAGACTGGTCGTGGTGATTCGGGTGTTTGTGAGCGACAGCCGGTGATTGTTGGGGATAGAACATGGCATTTGACTGAGATGACGAACCCAAAACGACCACCTGCTGGGTGCGGAAAGTCCTTGCAGACAAAGGAACTCTGGTGCAGGTACTCGGCCGTACAGCGAACAAGGCCTTTGAGGAATGCTAAGCAGATGTACAGATGGCGAGTGGGGTGATATAAGAGAACAAACAAGAAGATATGTGCTGACGAATTTTTACGGGTCGCCGTTGTTGTCGTCGTCGTCGTCGTCGTCGTTGTCGAGCTCAATGCGAGTGTAAACCAGGTCAGCGCCCGAAAATGGATGAAGGATGCCGTCGGTGCCACATCTGTGACTAATCCAGTGTAACTCCATATCGGGTATACTTTCGGCCCGGATTATCACTCGATATACACTACCCTAAAAAGGAGATTTTAGATCGTCTTAGCACAGCCACATCGACACTATGCCGGTTGCTTTGATTCCCGAGACAACATAAAAACGACTCGCACTGTTTTGCGGTGTATAAGCCAACGTGTCTCCTTCCCACCACGACCACGACCATCACCATGTCCAAGTTCTTCCAGGCAACAGCATCTGCCCCGGTTAACATCGCTTGCATCAAGTCAGTCTGATCAAAACCGTCTGATACGTCGTACTGATCTCCATCTAGGTACTGGGGCAAGCGAGACACCAAGCTCATCTTGCCGACCAACTCTTCGCTCTCCGTCACCCTCAGTCAAGATCACCTTCGTTCCACCACCACCTCCCGCGCAGACCCCTCTTTCACCGAGGACACCCTATGGCTCAACGGCAAGCTCGATGAGATCAAACCAGGCGGCCGTCTCGCTACTTGCATCAGTGAAATGAAACGCCTCCGAAAAGAGCTCGAAGACGCAAATCCCAATGCAGAAAAGGTGTGCTCGCCTTCCTTTTTGAAAAAAATACGAAAAATAAGCGTACATTCTCATTCCCAACAAAGTTCTCACACTGGAAAGTGCACATCTGTTCGCACAACAACTTCCCCACTGCCGCCGGTCTCGCTTCGTCCGCGTCTGGCTTTGCAGCTCTCGTTTATTCCCTCGCAAAGCTGTACCAGCTTCCCGCATCTCCAAAAGAACTCTCCCTCATCGCTCGTCAGGGTTCCGGTTCCGCCTGCCGTTCCCTCTTTGGCGGCTTCGTCGCATGGCGAGAAGGCATCACCGCTAACGGCTCCGACTCCTTCGCCGAACAAGTCGCATCAGAGGCCGATTGGCCCGACATGCACGCCCTCATCTGCGTCGTCTCCGACGACAAAAAAGGCACCTCTTCCACCGCTGGCATGCAACGCACCGTCGAGACCTCCGCCCTCTTCTCACAGCGTCTCACCGTCGTTCCCGACCGGATGCGCGACATCACGGAAGCCATCCGAAACCACGACTTTGACACCTTTGCAACCATCACGATGAAAGACTCGAACCAGTTCCATGCCGTCGCGCTCGACACCGACCCGCCCATCTTTTACATGAATGACGTCAGTCGCGCGATCATCTCCGTCGTGACAGAGTACAACCGCGTCGCGCTCGAAAAGGGTGGCAAGCGCAAGGCGGCATACACGTTCGACGCGGGTCCAAACGCGGTCATTTACGCGCCTCGGGAGAACATGAAAGAGATCATCCAGTTGATCGTCACGTACTTTCCTCAGGAATCCTTCAACGATCCTTTCCAGCTCTTTGGAAGTGCCGCGGTCCAAGGTCAGCTCGTAGATGGTTTCAACGCCGGCGTAGCCAAGTGCTTCAGCGCGGGGGCCGTCAAGACACTCATTCACACTTGCGTCGGAGACGGACCTCGCGTCAGGGCCGACGAAGAGTCCTTGTTGGGCAATGACGGTCTGCCCAAGACGTTGGCCTAGGCACGTGCGTCGCATTATTCAGAAACATCAACTGTTGTAGATCTAGTGATAGTGTAAAGGAAACGTGTACCACCAGTCTCTTTCATTGCCTCTATAGACGCGTAGGTTGTGATCAGCACGTTCGTTTGATCCGGCCGTCGTTGGACTCGTACTCATTCAATTGTCTGTCAGTTCAACACCTATAGCGCGAAACCAAAAAAGTAACTACAGTATTAGTACTAGGGCACACCGCACGGTCACAAGCAATCAACGATTAATCATTAATCAACACTCAGCACTCAGTGACAGTCCACTCACGCCCTATCAATACCATCCCCGTCCTGCCCAGCACCACATGAGACTTCCACCTTCCGGCGATAGCATTGAACAACCCTAGCTCGAAAGACCTATCCATAGTAACAGATACGCGTGAAACTTCGGACACGCCAGCGCGCCAGACCTGAAACCTCTAAGTAGGACCGCCGTGATCTCATCGATCGTTACGTTCACAGCCTTACATTCCCCCTTCTGATCCCCTCAAAGTCCCCTTTCGTCCGCCCGGCGAGTTCTGACGTTTCCCCGTAAAGTTTGCCGCACTGTCTCGGAACCCCGTCGGAACTGAAAACAAGTAGGATTGACAGCCGTGAAAAGCTCCATACAAGTAACGTAGTATCGTTGGATAATGCAAAAAAGCCCATGCGAGATACAAACAATAAACCATGACCGTCTCTATATAAGTAGTAAGTATGCCCAGAAAAAGAAAACGCAAGCTGGAGTTCAAGAGAAAGGGGAAAAAGTGGAGAGATATTGGTTTATGGATACAACGCATATCAAAAGGAAAAAAAAAAAACTGATCATAAAGATGGCAGAAATGGAAGGACGAGCCCAAGGAGTTGTGGTCACAAATATTCAATGATGGCGTTCAGTGCACAAACACAGCATATAGAAAAGAAAACAGAAAAGGTGGAGCCAGCCAACAATGAAAACTCACATACAACACAGGTATATACCATGGAGTTAAACCATCGTGATGAGATCAACGGAAAGGCGTCGACATGAATCGTCATGCCAATCGCTCCCGCCCGGACGCAGTCCGTTGGATCGTCAACTGCTCATCATCTCCGCTTACGCCACTGCCCCTGTTCGCACTTCTCTCCGCCTCCTCATAGGAAGGCAGACCGCGCATACTTGTCAGTGGCGTGACTCCTCCTATAAAACCGCGAGAAGCCATGTCATAATCAGGCACCTCTGTAAAGGCACGGTGCCACAACGTGCTCTCAGGCACGCTCTCAACCGTCGCAGGAGTCGGCGTCGACATCTGTGACGCCGGCACCGGCACCGTTACTGTAGAAGTGGGCTGTCGCGACGCATAATGACCTTGCGCCGACGCACGATGCGCATGACTCATATCCACCAACGACGTGAGGTTCGAGTGCGAATTCGATCGTGAGGAGAGCCAGCCTGTGGAAGGGAGTGACATATGTTGCTTCATTTGGATACTGAACAGCCCAGGGAGCGTTCGGCTCGCATGACCATCATGCACAAACGTCTCGTGGGAGGTGGAGATGGAAGATACGGGAGTTGAGGTGATGCTCGTCATTGTGAGGTGGCGCTCTGGGCTTGGCGCACGGCTACCACGTTGACTGACGAGCCCGCTCTCTGGTCGGCTAACAAGATCTGATGGGGAATGCGACTGTGGACTGGTGTTGGCATGGGGTCGCGAAGGGGCGGTGTTAGAGAGGGAAAGGAGAAGCTCAGAGTTGACCCAGTCGAGAGGAGTGCTGGTTCCCGAATGAGGTACATGAGGCAGGTGCGACGAAATGGGGTGAGGCACCAAGGGAGATGCGGTGCCCGACGGCGTCCAGGAACCCGATAAGGTTTGGTCAGACATGAACGTCGGGCTGACGTTGCCACGAACCCATGGATTTAGGACACGCGTTGTAGCCGAATCAGGGAGATACATGTTTGCCACACGATCACGGACATGTGCGGAATAGCTCGGAAGCTCAGTGTCCTCTTCATCGACGGGTACTTCGGGACCCCCAAGAAGAAGTCGGCGGGTAGCTGCAGAATTTACTCGAGCTTCACCGAGGAGCCGGGCGTCGAGGATATGCAAGGGAAGGGAACAGCGCAGCTCTGAGGTGTGTCCATCCAGGTTGGCCATGAGAATGGACCATCGTATTCGGTGGCTGACAGTAACTGGTTCGAGAGGGTGTGAGGGGGTGGCGGATTTGGGGATAAACAGAGTAAGCTGAGTGACGATGTCATCCTGACTGATCGGGACTTCTCCTTCTGCAGTCGACGTCGACGTCGATGCGACAGGTTCGGCCGAAGATGAGGAAGGTTCGCTCGATGGCAATGGCGGTACAAGTATCGAATGAGATTCATGTGACGACGATGCTCTACTTGATACCTGCCGGAGTGTGAGGTCTTGATTGGCAAGGGCGACCAGTGAACCAAAACTCTGCGAACGATCTTCACTCGACAGTCCCGGCATTGGGGGAAACGACGTCGGCATCCACGATAATCCGCGGATACCGGCGTGGCCTATTACAGGTACTGCATTCCCATTCAGGATATCGTGGTTTACGGTGACGACACCACGGGTATGTTCCTGTACCCCGCCTTTGTAATGCAGTTTGATTGTCTCGTTGATCGTCGTCGCCACCGTCAGGATCCTGACACCCTTGGAGAGAGGTGAGAACTTGACTATGGCGGTCAGCTTGTCGCCAGCAGCCCACGCCTTGTGTGGGATCATGATGGAGTACATGATTTTCTCTGGCCATGTATTCTCGATTTCGAGGGACTGCTGATATTCGAGCGCTTCGGCGGCGAAAGTGCGGACAATGGATATCGGCATGACCATTTGAATATTGTGCGCAAGACCTGGGCGTACGGCAACAGCCCTGAGCTTGTAACTCACATGAGCACCTCCGCCATACATGTTGCTCAAAATGCTCGATGGCAAAGAACCACCCAGCTGGAGTTGGAAAGGAAATTGGTGGGATCCAGCCTTGAGCGTGTGGCTGTGACGTTTCTCTCCTTCGAGGAATGACCACTCGTGGTTGCAGATGGTGTACCACTGCGGTGAGGCACCCAAGGGCATGCTGTGGGGAACAAGATGGGAAAGCGGAGAAAGAGGGGAGCCTTTGGCACTCACGTCTCGGTCGACAGCGTGGGCAGCCTCACTTTCCCTCTAAACTGGAGCGTGATCTCCTTGATGGACGTGGGCTCTCTGAGGTGTAATACGATGTGCCCCTTGAGCAATGCAGGCTCGACATCGACGCCGGTGCCTTTGAGGGAGAGACAATCCGAATCGACGACGATATCGATAGTTACTCGTTCTTTCTCCTTGATCATATCGTGGTGATGATCTGGATGCGCAGAGGAGCCTGGGACGAAGCTCGCAAGGGTAGCATGGGGTACGGAAGATAGATGGTCATCGTCGTGACCCTGAATTGATATATGTCCCTCCCGAATCGGGGAAGGTGGTCTCGTCAGTGAGAAAGCCATAGCAGTACAAGCGGTGACAGCGAGCGGCTTTAAGGCGTAATCTGGATCAGGAAGAATCAGGGCTTAGAGTCTCGAGACGACAGACGGGGGAACAAGAACAGGGTTGGGATGAGGACAACTCGCCTGGAATGGTACTTTCGAACCAGACCGTGCGCCACAAGTTAGACTCTGAGACCGAGATACGGGAATGACGCAAGAAGGGATTACTGGTGACAAGCCAGCGGGCAAGTGAGGGGGAGCGTTCTCAGTGAGCGAACAAAGCAGGCCGTCTTTCTTATTCTTCGTTTCAGTTGGGAAAATAATTGGAATTGTCTCCCGGATCCAGCCTGAAATTGGCAGCGATCAACGGCAGGACATATTTACACTGGGTGTTTTCGGACGGAAAAGCCGCATGCACAGCGTATCGCGGAATGCCAGGCAAGTGTTCCGAACCCTCGACTGTCCATATCCAAATTAGCTTGACAATTTAATAGAAAATTCCACCTTTAACGTTTCATCCCCGAGTCCCTGCCATGTCCAGGGTTGTCGCTATCAAATCATTTTGCTGCGTAGCCATTGGATGATACCGGGCCGACGAGCTTGCTGTCTCGCTTGATGGTTCAGCACCAGCCTTTGGCCATCCTCTTTGGGCAATCGTGAGATGCCAAAAACCACCATCTCTTTTGGGGCTAAGTGATTTATGGTCCCAAGAAAAAAATTAAATTTACAGTAAATTACATAAATCGCAAGTCCTCGAATTTATTTATGCCGGCCCGGACGGACCGTTGGTAGCTAATGTTTTCAAACACCAGTTAGGACCTAATTGGCCCCTTTTTGCGTGCATTATTAGATCAAAATGGGAAACTCAGATTGACTCAGAGATCCAGCGTGGCAGCGGCGCACAGGACCTGCGGCATATTTGTTGTCCAGGCTATATATGTATATGCAGGGAAGAACGCAAGCCAGGACTGGTGGGAAGACCGCAGGCAGGCTTCCATTGTCATCATATCTAATTCCGACCATTCATTCGAACACGGTTGCCACCGATAGCCTTATGTTTTGTGGATTCCTGGAAACTTGTGCCAGGCCGCCGCTAGCCAATCAAGCCTCTCTTGCTTCCATGGTCGCATGAACATCAAATCCGTATATCTGATAGCAGTAAGTCCTAGAGTACATCAAATCGAGCACAAACTAGCTGTCATACTTTAAACTGTTTCACTTTCCTGCAAGTTTGAAACTACCAGTAACTGCTGATTGCAACAATCTCTAGTATCTCATGTCAATATGGTTCGCAAATTCCCGATATGCAGGTGACATGGATTTGTGCTCGCACGCATGGCGCCACACTGGTTTCGAAGCACCCCATTCTCATCTGTGTCGGTGGATCCTTTCGGATATATTTCTCGAGCGGCGCATCGGTATCCTACATTTCGAGTGCATCGGCGTTTTGGTCTAGAATTGGACGGGTTCCCACCAACACAACTAGAATGAGGGCCCGTGTCTCGAAGGTCCTCCTGGCCATCTCTGGGCAGAGTCTGCGAAGGACCAGCACGGCCAACCCTTTTTTATCTCTCTCGAGTAGTGACAATCCACCACAATGACCCACATGGCCCACATAGCATTTGTCTTATCATTTTTCACAGACCCGAGTACGTATGTAAAAGACTTGTCGGAGCTATAAATGGAATGACAGCTTATCAGGACCCAGGTTGCCTTTCTCAATTTGCACTTTAGTCTTTGGCTGCATCCCCCGTTGTTACGCCTTGCTGGATGGGTAGCGCAAGTGAGGTAAGTAAGATGATTTGCACGATACGCCGATAGACAAGAACGACTTCTCCGTCCCCAAGCCTCCTGTGGGCCCATTTTTGCTTCGAGTTCAAGATTAATCTGAACCTTCCAATTTTGCACCTGATAACGAGGAAAAGAGTGGTTTCCGGAAGCCGCTGATTCGGATGCACTGTTCACCCATACGCGTAGGTATATCCCTTGAGACTTGACACTGACAGCACAATTAGACGATGGCGTATCCATTCTACAGGAAGCAACGTTCCTTTTTCGCCCTTCCGTACTTCGATTAGGGATTCGCCGTGCGATGACGACGTCGGATGACATCCATTCATCAATCTCACTCCATTGCAGAAGCGCGATTACTTCTGCCACGCGTCATGTACGTGTGCGCGTCAAAGTGGCGACTGTCGCAGCGCGATACGAGATATCGGTATGTATGTGCCTGTTAAAATCTGAGACGGGATTGGATGATGTACTGATTGGATTCCGTCCCCTGTTGTCTTTCGTAGTCCGTACACTACAAGCTTATCAGTTATCAGAATTCTATGATCATCATGTATCGAGATGTTCGAAGTGGCGCAGCGCGCCCCAGTTTTCGTTCGTGCAACGGAGGATCAGGATCAGGATCCAGACCCATCCCATCTCAATCGGTCAAGCAGGCTCTGTCGCAGTATTAGTAAGTAGCATGAAGCTTTATCCTGCCCCCTGCCGGACTGGCACGGATCAGTCGAATATATTTAGACCTGTTACCGATGAAAGTATCCGTACGCCCGGCTCCGGCCCCGACGACGCTTGTCGTTCTATTCATGCATTTTCGTCTCTCCGACTTCACCCACGTAGGCCGCAATCCTCTCTCACGCGTCAAATTCATGGAGGGAAAATATTGCTATAACCCATTTGCTGCGTTTCCGCATCTCCGTACCTCTCAAACGCCTCCCCCTCTTGTCCGAAATACGGCATTCCGAACCTCGGAATCTCCGTGTAGCCAAGCACGACGATGTCATATCGCAACGACATCCAAATAAAGCTCATCTCATCTCATCCCATATTCCTCAGATCGGACCGGCGTTGCTTTGTGGCCGGCAACCGTTGGACCGTCACTTTCGCTGCCCCGGTTTGGAAAAAAAAAAACTTTCGGCCCTGTTTGGGTCTCTGCTGTTAGGCTGATATTTTATTTCTGTTATCCAGACATCGTCAGCTTCTATGGCGGCTTTGATACGCTCGCCAGCCTCTGGCAAGCTATCTCACTTGTGATAACTTGAACTTATACGCTACACACTGACGACCGTCGGCATGTGCGATACTCGATCCGGGCGATGGTCGATGGTCGATGAAGGGTTCTAGACCCCACCCCTACTTTGGGTCTCTCGCCGTTTTAGGTGACTTTGTGGGAAGGAATACGCTGCTCGTAGATGGCTGACGTCCCACATATGAGCCAATCTTTGATCGATTGGCTCCCCGATGGTTGCAGAGTCAGGACATCTAACACATACCAGTAGGGTGCACGGCGCACGCCACATACGAGCAACCCCCTCATACGTGTCTCATCCCAACTACCCTGGAATGTACGAGACAAAACGTCCGCTCCTCGAATGAATGTCAAAGGACATGATAACCTGATGCCACGATAACCACCATATCTCCCACTGCGCCGCGTCCATAGATGCTGCGGCATGAAACGCTCCCCCCGCGCTTCTAGAGCGTGTCGTCGTTGTAACGATCCCGATCCTTGGACCCGCAAACAATACTCTCTATCCTTGCTAGGAATTCTAGATCGATCCACTCCGGGTCTCCGAGGCCGCCTTCCTGCCGACTTAGGCCCAAGCCTCATGCCGTTGCATGGACAAGAATCTATCCTATAATATAACAGTGGCCCGAAGGAAACGAGCGTATACTCACCTCATGTTAACATACCCGCCAGCGATCGAACAACACACTTGAGCCTTGAGGTGGTCCCACATTTCCTTCGGAGGCCCGACATCCGGTTGTGGCAGGGTGAGTCACGATCACGAGCCGTTCACATGGTACTCAGGAGAAAAGAGGTTGGTCATTCCCGTTGGCAACTTGTCATGTACCTCTAGACATGGGCGTTTCCTTTCTATGCAGAGCCGCCAATGTCAAAGTGGATCGTAAGATGCAAAGCACGGAGCCATCTGCGTCGGTCGCTTTCGCCTCATCTTCAAGTTCAATGCCGCCGCCACACCGTCCTCTGACCTCCGCTTCATGAGACACGCCACTGTACTGTTAAAAACAGTAACGTCCATCTGTTCTCTCGCACCGTGTTCATATCAGTGCACTCGCACAGGCACCGTCCACGTATATCATGCACCAACTTTTTTTTACCGTGCCTCGTTGCACAGACATGGCATGAAAGGATGCCACGCGGATCAGTCCGGCCGGCACTTGGGCGCCTGGATCATCGGAGACGGAACAACAAGGAATGCGAATCCGGAACGCGTCTCCGAGGGCGGGCAGCGGAACGATGTAAACTGAGCTTCGATTTTGTGGCGGCGATCCATTTGACAATGCGTGTACCTACACAATGTGATAGAGCGTTCACTCAGAGAAGCTTCGAGTTCCGAGTCCGCGTTGACCATGGCAGATGCCTGTTCCCGCCGCTGGTCCATACAGCACGCGTATGAACGTAAGTACTCTCCGGTCTTCAAGTTGTTCGTAAGGACCCAAACCGTAAATTTAGAGTGATAGCCGCTGAGAATCGTATTGGATGAAGTTGAGGAACTTTGGCGAGATGTTTGCAGTGTGTATGTTCCCAAAGTCAGTTCTCACGTTGCATGACTCAAGGCCAGCTCTCCCCGGATCAGGATACATAGGCATCGGCTCAAAACGAGCACCGTTGCCCGAGGGAATGAAGAAGCTGAAAATAAAAGCGGTGCAAGGGCGTCTTGGCCGTGGCATGCTTACAAACAGATATACAGACGCTCATTTTTAAAACGCCCACGGAAAAGCATCTCAGACTGACCACGACGGTGCTATGTAGAACATAGAACATACAGCTAAGCAAGGCACGTACTAAACAACACACCATAACTTGTGGCTCGGTTACGCGCGAAGAGGGGAAAAGAAAGCCAAGGAAAAAGGATAGTTTGATGATTAAATAATGCCACATCAAACCACATACCTCCGTGTACACCGCCAGTGCTTACCCTGATACTACGGCACACCGACACGTTTTTTCTTTTCATGCCTTGTATAGTGTATCTAAAAAGATACTGGCCACCTCCTCGACGATCGTCGGTCCGACGGCACTTGAACTTCCAAGACCTGTGCAAACAACGAGCGACGGACGACGACGAGAAGTCAGCGGTCACGAATGGATGAAAAAAGGTTACCCCCGTCACGAGCGCAATACATAACACGGAGCATGTCGCATCGCATCGGGAATGGGAATAGGATGGCGGAGAGTGGTGTTGAACTCGTCGCTCGGTGCATGGAGCACGTCGTATGGGGGTGACCAAGGGAGCAAATCGTCAACACGTACCGTACAACGCCACCATCGTTCCACTGCCGTTTGGCGTCTGCTTTGCCTCCGCCACGGACGCCTTGAGGTCGGAAATGAACGTCTCCACGACTTGCAGCGTCAAACGCTACCCCGCCCAGATCAATCATTAATACAACGTCGCCACAAGAAACCACAACGAGACCAAAGAGTAAAGAGGCAAGGGGCAAGGGAAAAGACACGTGGAACGCAACGCACCGTACACGCAATATGCACTGCAGCAGGCCCACTCAACGCGTTCAAATGCCATCCCCTCTTGGACATTTTATCCCCAACTTCGTACACATTCACTGACTTGTCTTTCGATCCGAAGGCGACGACCGAGGCTGGGGGGGAACCGAGGACGTAGAGTTCGGGGATGGAGGTGGTGATCGTGTTGGCGATGTGTCGGGCGCAGGTGACGATGTCGCGGCATGATTGGAGGTAACCGCTGTAAGTGGAGGAAAGGGAAGTGGGGAAGGTCGGGGTCAGGTTTAGAGTAAATGAATGAGGACATACTCGGATCCCATGTATTGCATCGCAGCCCATGTTCCAGCAATCAAGGCGCCTGGTCTACACAGAAGAAAACACACGTGTCAAACCTTGGGTATCGCATGACACCATCTATCAAGAACGCATCTTACCTTGAACCAGACAAACTCGGACTCCCATACACACCACCTGTTCCATCACATAATGTAATCAGTTACCTTACGTTGATAAAAGAGACGTTCGAAAAACGGACCCGCCCAGTTAGGAGTGACATAGTATTGATATCTTCGAAGCGCAGCGTCACGGTACATAATCACGGATGATCCCTATACGTCCCACAAACGTGAGCTCGAATTTAGCCTCCCAAAACAAGCATCCGACTCACCTTGGGTGCAAATCCATACTATCGCACGAATACAGAATAAAATCCTTTCAGCAACCCCTTCGCATGCACGCGCACACATAGATAGAACCAAAAGAAGAAGAGAAACGGACCTTGTGGGTATCACAACTAATGCTCGTCACCCCGCGGACGCGGAAATCGAACGGTGCCAATTTATAACGACCGTTTTCGCCATCTGCGAGACCAGCCTGTTCGAGGAACGGGACGATGAAGGAACCGAGACAACAGTCGACGTGGAGACCAATGTTGTATTTCGCGGCGAGTGTACCGAGCGCAACGATATCGTCTTGATTACCATCCGGGAAGTTGATCGTGGAGCCTACGACCTAAAAGAGGACAGACATGAGTAATATCTCCATACAATGCAAGATGAACCTACCATGATGGTATTGCCATTTCTGATGGAAAGACAGGGGTCACAATATCAGGGAAAGGATGAGAAAGGAAAACGAACTGCGCACATGGCTCTGCGCACGCGCTTCAAGTTCACTTGGCGCGTCACAGGATCGACGGGAACCTCGTGGACTTTGACACCCATATAGGCTGCGCCTTTGTCAAATGCAGCATGCGCAGTCGCTGGGAGGATCCTACATAACGCTGTTAGCCCTGACTGGTCATCAAAGACACACAGGGTAAACACTCACATCTCCGGTTCGGTGATGCCTTTGACATCTCTTGCCCAGTCCCTGTAGGTCTTGATCGCCATGACGATCGACTCAGTACCACCGGATGTCATCGTTCCAGCGCCATCGGGATTATTGTACATTCTCAGGCACATCGCCACGATTTCGGCCTCCATCTTCCGAACCGACGGGAAGACGTCTGGATGGAGCGGATTGGAGACCGCATAGCGTTCGAACGCAGCGACGAGTACCTTGGAGAGATCATCCCCCCCATCTAACCTCTCCCAATGAGTCACCCGCGCATAACGGACAACAGGGCGCCGAAAGCACATGCGCAAGGGAATCACGTACGGTAAACGGCCCCCGAGAGCTTTCCTTGTCTCCAATCCGTGTGAGTACCGAGCGCCTTGTCCATTCTGGCCATTTCCTCGAGGATCCATTCAGCAGACTTGCCTTGCGCGGGGAGGGCGAGGTGTCGTGTGATTTCGCAATCTTTGGGGATGAGCTTGCCCTCAATGTCGGCTTTAACCTTGCCCAGTTCCTCTTGTAGTTTCTTTTGTGCTACAGGGAGCTTCATTGCTAGGAGCAATGCTTTCTGGAATAGAGTGAATGGAATGGAATCACGCATGCCCTAACGGAAAAAAAAATCGTGTAGCTTACCTTTGAAGTCCACACATATCCATCCGCCACGGTCCGCCTGAGTCCTCGCGCGCGCAGGTGTCGGAAGACCCGGACGGTCTGCGTAACCAACACGTACAAGAACAAGCCCGTCTTGACTGTTTCGAACGGAGAGCGCGTGCTTTCGTTCCACCACTCCCAGAGGACATCTGGAGTTGGAAGTGCGTGTTCCAGCAACGAGACAACGTCCTGCATCTTTTCCATCGTGAATGGTTGAAGTTAGTAACGTGTGTACGTCGCGTCGTGGGGGTTTCTTAAGCCTGAGAGCGAGTACTCCGGAATTCTGCGTACTCCTAAAACTCGACGGTCAGTCCGAGAGGGTAGGTAAAACGAGGGCGATACTATATAGCGATGGCTCCAGGGGTCGCTACTTATAAGCTAGTAGTACACGTGTGCATGTGTCTTTCTGACACCGGAAATATCCATCACTCAGGGCATCACCACCATCAAGTGACCACCTTTTACCACCGAGTCATACGTGGACCAGTCCGGACGCCGACGACGAGAGAAATGAACAACCTTCGTATGGTTGGTACAGTGATCTCATGTCGTATCCGAGACGACTTAGTCGCGAAAATCTAGTTGGCAGAGGAAGAGGAGAACGACGACGCTGCCGAAGTCACCTGGGGTACGTCTGACCTCTTGCCACCTCGTTCCAATGGTTATCCATCAGCCCACGCTTGACAGAGGACCAACAGCGTATCAACACGTTCTCGAAGCTGAATACGCGTCTACGAGGGATAGAAGATAAACTCGAGGCACTCAAGGTGAGTATGGGTGACCCTCGGCCATCCTCTCGCACAACAACTCACCCATCGACAGCAAGAAAAAGAAGCCCTCGATGATCTCGCGACCGAGCTCGAGCTCACAGATGAAGACCAGATCGTACTGTACATTTTCCATTCCCATCCATTTGCATCTTACCCATCTCGGACCCAGATACAAAATCGGCGAATCCTTCCACCATCTATCCCAACACCGAGCCCTAAAACGACTCGAAAAGGATCAAGCCGACATCACGTCCCAGCTCCTCGGTTTATCTGCCACGGCAGAAGAGTGCGAGAAGGGGATGAAAGAACTCAAGGTCGTATTGTATGCCAAGTTTGGCCACGCCATCAACCTCGACGAGTAAACCCATCGGACTTGTACTTTACATGTACGATCCCATTAAACAATAGCCATCATTGCAACGACATCCAAAAAGATCATCTTGTGAAAGTGATATCGACGCCATCGGGTGAGTGCCAATAACACGTTCAAAGATTCCAGCCTCCGATCCTACAACCCATCCTCCGCATCGACCAAATCCAACAACGACCCCTTGGGCTGCTTCACCTCCTCTCCCACAAACGCCAACAAACTCTCAAACATTTCCGTCCGCTGACTGAACCGTTCCGCAGACACTGGCTTTCTGCCCTCTTCACGCAACCTCGTCTCTTCAGGATCCTCTTCCATTTGTAACACAGCCCGATTCCGTTTCGCGGGAGTCGAGGAACGGGGAATAGACTCGGTAAAGGGAGGTGAGAGGTGTTGTATATCGTCGTCCTCCCCGTCGATCACGTTCGTCCACACTTCGTCTGGCGTATCCGGCCTCGAACGC
Source organism: Neoboletus subvelutipes (assembly GCA_003316035.1). Lineage (NCBI taxonomy): Eukaryota > Fungi > Basidiomycota > Agaricomycetes > Boletales > Boletaceae > Neoboletus > Neoboletus subvelutipes. Next base: position 17,835 of record QFEF01001165.1, read on the forward strand.
TTCTTTGGGGGTTCCTCCCGTTCGACAACATCCCGTGCTGATATAGATGTGTCACCGATGGATATCAATGCACTGGGGGATATCAAATATGCGAGAAGGGATCGAAACACGCTGGTCTCTTCAGGGCTGCTATGATCGACGACGTCAGAGACCTCGATCTGCAGGTAACGCAGCGCCTTCACCGCAGGTTGCTCTTCGCACATTTCACGAAACCTATGTCGACATCGAACGCGTGAGTAAAAGTCTCTTCAAAGTTCAGAAGAATCCGTACCGTTGTCTTCGAATGAGATATTTTGCTTGTCGTATGACCTCTTCTGGGGCAGCCCTATGCACACTGGCATCAGAAACCTAATCCTTGATCGAGGCTCGCCAAGGACAAGTACTCACCTCACGAGATCCATCACCCAGAAATCATCCAGCCTCGTCTCCCTCAACAACCCCGGCTTCGATCCCTCATGCTCCCCTCCCGCGGAATTTCCGTCCCCGTCCCCGTCCCCGTTCCCATTCCCGCCGCCGCCTTCTGCCTCCCTTCTAGTACTTGCACCCGTCCCAGCACTCGTCCCAAGAGCTGCCCCACCCCCTACCCTCGCTTCCTCATTCTCCTTTTCCTCACCACCATGGGCCCTTCCCTCGCCCGCATTCCCACCATGCATATACACCTTCTTCGTCCGCTCATCATACACCACCTGGTGTGCATACCTAGGTAATGGCACCAACGGCTCGATATGTCCCACCTCGCCCCGTCCAATCCTGCCCTTGCCGCGTTCGACGCCATGCTCGTGTTCACCACTACCACCGCTAAGCATCTCAGAAAAAGAAATCACCTCGGGTAGAATCTGCGTCCATTTCCCTGGTTGAGAGGGGTGCGTGTATTGGTATACCCAGTTTGGCGCGTCTGCGCGGAGCACGGTGAGCGCAGAAGACTGCTGTGCCCGCGTAAGCCCGCAGAACCTATACGAATGCGTCAGCATCCATCACTCCATAAGTACGCGCATCCGACAGCGACGAGGACAAGTCACGCAAGGAAGCACAAGGAAAATCAAACGCACACATACACCTCCCTCAACTTCGGATCCACCACTGCCCTCTGCGTAAAGCACGCATCTGGCCCCCCGCTCGCACTAAAGTTGCTAAACAGCTCTGACACTGTGTTACTCGCGATATCGTATGCATACATGTCCGACAGGTATCTGTCGTCGCGTTGACCTGCAAAGATGAAGAGCGTGTGTGTGTGTGGGTCGAGTACCATCGAGTGCCCGAAGCGGGGTAGGAGGGCTGGTTGGGGAGTTGGAGAGGACGGAGATTGAACGGGCCTGGGGAATGGGAATGGGAATGGTGAGATGAGTGTCGGGATTGATTGATTTGATGTGTTACGACTCACTGGAGTAACTTCCATTTGCTCGTCCGAACGCTATAACTATACAACCCCGAATATTTCGGGGAGTCCCAATCTCCATCGACAACCCGACCCCCAGAGACGTACAACACCTGCGCGTCGCAATCCATCACCATTTGATGATCGAATATCAGCGGTGGACCCCCCGAGATCTAGTCATGGCAACCATCGCTGTCGTGAGTGTTCATAGTCGTAGGTAAGTGCACGACATGCTCACCGCCGTATCAAACGACAACAAATCCCACTTTCCCGCATCCAACCCCCTGGCATGATACCTATAA
>QFEF01001166.1:0-20211 GCA_003316035.1 Neoboletus subvelutipes
CCTATTGCCCAGAGGCCGCACCCAGATACAGGCCTTGCCCACAACCTGTCCATAGCCGACTACTCCTTGTGTGCCTGGAGGGAGCCTGCTCATTGCCTTGCAAACAGTTTGTACGTCTTTTAGTCCCACCAAAATTCACAGGTGCTTGCAGTGTGCTCCATGCACTGTATCAGGGTTAGTTATTGGAACAGTTTTGTTGCTCACTGTATGTCAAGCTGTGGCCTGGGCCTAAGCTCAGGCTTTGGGGCTGGGCTGGGCTGTCTTTAGGGGTTTTAAAGGCCTGGAGCTTGGCTTGTAATTTCATGAAACCACCAGCCCCCTAAGTTGGGCCCAAGCTGGAGCTTTGGGGCTGGACTGGACCACAGAATCACTAGCCTTGAGCAGGAGGCTCAACATAGTACTCCATAATGGGGGGAAAGTCTACAGTGTCTACAAGTCTATCATTACCACATAGTGCTACATAGTATCTTGTAGTCATGTGGTTTTTCCTGATGTTAAGTGCATTGTTACAATTCCTTTTTTCAGTGACTGGAATGACTCACTAATACCATTGACCATGCCACAGGCCAGAATGATGGATACACATTCCTGAGGCTGTATCTTAAGTACCAGGTGTCTGGGGCCATATATATGCTCACATTCATTGGTGGGTGTTATGACCAGTGTAACAAGTGACACGTACGCAGAAGGCTGAAGTCTTCACTAACGTCTGGCAATCCTTTGATCACAATGACCCTCTGGTCAAGCGGCAGGTGTAGATGCTATGGTTGTGGTACTTCTCAGCTATGCCATAGTACAGGCAAGAGCGGGCTCCCTCTGGGCACTAAAGGAGGAGTCAGCTATGGAGAGGTTGTGGGCAAGGCCTCTATCAGCAATAGGTCATCTGTGGACATGGGTGACAATTTACAGACCGTGGGTGATAGTCTGGACAGGGGATCTTCTGATCCACAAACAAGGGGAGACTTCTTCTGTCAGAAGGTTCTTAGTTACTTAACCGAGCTTCTGATTGATAGAAGATCAAAGTTAAGGTTTCAAGCGAGGAGCTTCAAATTCCATGTAAAATTGTGCAGATCAAAGTTAAAGTTACATGGGCTGTGATCGAGCTATTTATACTAAGCCCCTTTAGGGCTGGTCCAGAAATAGAGTCACTGACCTAAATAGAAAGGTACCGTAATGAAAAGATATGAGATCAAATAGACTGCAGGCACAGTTCTATTGATGCCAAAATGAAAAGAACTGTGGGCGTAGTTATAAAGGTATCAGGAGGAAAATGTACAAAATGAAAAGAGACCAGAATGAAAGCATACAAAAAGAAAAGGGGGCAAGATCTGAAAATGGGTCAATGGAACATGAGTCAAATATGAGAGAATTTGACTGAGGAGATAGAGAGTCCGAAATGAAGAGGGAACAGAACCGCAAGAGGAATGAGGAGATAGGCAAGAGGTCTGATTAGTCCTGGAAGAGTGAAGGGTGGAATACCTCATCCCATAAGGCTTGTGGGATATCAAGGTCAGGGAGGATGTCGTCCCACAGGTCTTCTGGGAGGGGAGCTGTGACAGAGAGGTTAGGAGAACTGAGAGGGGAGAGAAAAATGGGGGCATCCGTTATACATGTAACAGTGGGCCTAGAGGATGCATTGACCATCAGTTCTCTCTTGTTGAATAAGGGCAATTCACCTGTACACTTCATCTCACCAGTGATCAATGATATAAAATGAATAGCACAACTTGAAAGGTGATCCTGTTCACCCTTGCACACACTTTTGAGTTTGCACTTGCCATACCCACCAGCAAGATCAGAAGCAAGGCAGCTATTGTACAGTGCCCTGTTCTTCAAAGCAACTCCAAGAGCAAAGCACAGCTCCCACCGCTAATCTGGCCATACCAGAAAGTATGACTCATGAGGGATCTATAGTCAACAAGATTGGTCTCATCAACATGACTAGCACTATATGAGGTAATAACCTTAGTCCTAGTAACAACACTCAATCTAACAGTAAATCACTCTACAGTGTCTGTCACCATAAGACAGCACCTCTCCTGAGGCCATGATTTTAACCCAGGCTGTTCAAGATTGAAAATTTAGACTGAAACATGGTCCAATTCTCGTAAATCTGCATTCTCTGAAAAACACCCCTGATTATGTAATACATTCACTTTTGTAATTACTGAAAATTATTTTTGGGGACATGACCCGCTTGACAAAGTGCCAGAGGCAGGCCAAACAGTAGCGAGCCTCCACTGCAAAAGCATTTGGCAACGGGTCCATCCAGGATCTTGTCAGTGTTACTCTCAACCTGGATTACCAGCCAGAATCAGATATCGAACTGCACAGTTCTGACACTGACTTACTTGCATCTAATGCAAAGTGCCTTGTTCCCGAGATCCTGGATGATTGCCCACTCAAGATAATCCATGCATTTTTCCAAAAGAGCTGGCGGTACATGGACGTTTACAGGTAAATCTACAGGTACCACCATATCAGACTTTCTAAATAAATATTTTTTCCAGAAGGGGCCTCAATGCAAAGCAAGCCGAATTCGCCATGAAAAAGTATAGGTCCCACCATTGTTGTGGGCCTGCTGTTATGATGAGTGTTGAAGTTTTATTGAATTGAGCAGCAAAGGGAGCTCGGTGTTAGTATACCAAAAGCAGTAACTCTGACGTCCAAATATGGTAACTCCGACTGTCGGCATTTCAAGTTCACTTTTCAGACAGTCCCGATTTTTCAGTGTCAGAATTTCAAAATTCTAACGAGATAGCAGGCTTCCTCTGGTGTCCTAGAGTACATACAAATCGTTAAAATACCACCTATTTAATGTGTTGAGATGTTATTAGCATTTTGGTTTCACCTCTAAGTGAGTTGCCTATTTTGAGTGAGTGGCACTGTACAAGTACTGAACATTTTAAAACATTCCAGGCACCAAACTCTATTCAGATCTGTCTCAATCAATGGAAATTTGACTTGTGTACTCCCTCGCCACTCTTTGACTCTGAGCTGTTGCGATTGCCCCAAAACCCATTTTTCATACTTTAAAAGGCTGGACAACATAAATACGTGCCCTCGATGTATTGCCGTTGATACGACATTAAGTATTTGTTGCGTCCCTTGCGCAATATGGCGTCCAACATTGTAGTCCAATTATGCCCCTATTATTCGCACAAATTCTGGGACGTAGCAAAATAAAGCAGACTACATTATGGGTCATCTCACATCCGGAACCAGAAGACAGGCTTACCGTCGCATCAAACCATTGCAGCCCCTACAAGCCCCGACAACGCAAGCATGTGCGCCTCGCAGATCGCCGAAAAGTAAAATTCGTGCTCCGAATTGTGAGGCTCAATTAAGTTGTGTGCAATCTCGTGTGCGAGCGTGAAGAACCTAAACACGGTAACGTATCCGACAAGAAAAACAACCATGAACCACCGAAGCAACCGAGGCTGCGGGAAACAGACAGACCAAGATATCTGAGCTTTCTGTTGGGAACCGTTCTTGACGTCCTGGTCGTCTATGCATGGGGTCATCTCAGCTTTGTTGTCACCGAGAGTTGAGGGCATCCACGACACTTACGCCATGCCTCGAAATAGCGCAAGTTGAGGAAAATGCTTCCGTTCCTGTTGAACGCGATAAGTCCTCCGGCCATGTCATAAAATATGTGCAACGAGGTTGTCGGAAGGTTGTATATCTGAGCGAGAGGCGTAATGATGTGTATGAATCGAGCGAGCGGGTCGCGCATGCGTGTTATGAACGTGTCGGTGTTAGGCACATCTATTCATCGCTTAGTAACCCAGACTTCGCTCGTTTCAACGTTCTTGTTCATTCTCACCTTTGGTGGCAAACACCCTCACATCTCCCATTTTCCCTGGTCAGATTGTCAGTAACCAGGGATGGACGAACGAGCCTCCATCCTACCGAGGAGCTCCAGATTCCCAACCTGGCCAGAGGCATCGCAGTAACCCTCGTTCAGGGACTCATTGATGATCTCCATCTTCTTGCGATTATGGAGTAATGTCCCTTCCTCAGGCTTGCATGCCTTGATTGCCATGTCAACGTTGGCCCCTGAACAACATTCTCGTCAAATCATAATCAATGTAGACATGTATATATCACCCACGAATGTTACTTTGGGGTGTCACATGTCGCGTGTTCCTGTCATGAGAGGATCAACAAGACATGCATTCCAAATGCATCTCAAACGTACTGTGCAGCCTGGGGAGACGGACTGGATCTAACAATCTCCGAGGAGGATGGCACATGTGAAATGAGCTTTCGTTTCAAATTTTGCAGTGCGTTACTGATGGGGTAGGGATTGTTGGTGGGCTCGGGAGTGGAAGGGGGAATCGGTGAACGTGGGGTTACCAACTCGTTCGGAGGCTGCTCTGGTACACCGGACGTCATCGCTGGAGGTGGGATCGTGGGAGGCGGAGACGAGCCAGGTGCGGGCTCCCAGCCTCCGGGCAGCCCAGCGCGCCGCGTAGGTGACTTGGAGCGTGTTGTAACAGAATCGGGATGATTCGGCCTTAGAGGTTGTGGCGCCACCGGCTGGGGGATAAGGGCCGTCGAAGAGTTGGACATTTCCGATCCGATGTAGCGGCTTCTCCTGGCTTCTTCCGCCAACTTCCTGTCTTGTTGCTGTTGCTTGAGGATCTTGTCAACTTATGAGACGTATGTGTCAGTCAGGAAACTCGGGGACAGATATGTACACAATGCCGACCGTTATAACCTCTTCGTTTCAACGCTTTCAGATCGGTAGAGAGAATTGTCATAAATAGCAGGGCATCGTTGACCTTGGCCTTCTCGAATAGCAACCGACACAGAGACGTCGCAATTCTGGTTATATAATCGAGTTACACAGTAAAACAGCGAAAATGGAGCGCAGCAACTCACTCATACATGTCCACCTGTGCGCTGGCGGACAGCCACAGCTCGATCGGTCCCGTACCGACACGCTTCGCGGCTGCCGATGCGTCCAGCGTCCGCGTCGTCTTGCCACTCCCGTAATCAAGCGTTTTAGAGACGACCAACTTTGCAAACACCTTGACTTTGAAGTTGTGCGCGTCGGAAAGCCACGAAAGAGACACCTTCGTGCGGGTGTGCGTGTGTTCGTGGAGGAACAAGGGCAACCTCTCGAGTACGAGAGCCCGGACGTCAGAGGCAGTCTTCGTGTCTGATCTCTCGCTCGAGACTTTATACTCCTCTCGAACGACAGTGCTCAAGCGTCGCGATCCGAGCGATGCGTAAAAGCCTGTAGGTACATAGTTAGTCATGATATACCCCTCTCTAGGCAAATCACAACGCATGCGCACTTTCCAAAAGATCCTCTTGCGGTGCGGCAAAGATAGAGTCGCTGAAAAGTTGGTACGCGTTCGTATCGTCGGCAACCACAATCTCACTGGGTTTCCGCAGATCGTGCAGATCTTCCCATCCTTCTTCATCCCATTCCGCCAACGAAGTCTTGTCCAAGAACGTTTTCGAAGCTTTCTGGCGACGCATACCCAGCAAGATGGGCGACATCTTCATCTTGGTCGTTGTGCCAAAGGTGATAGCATGGCCGTTGACAGCCAAATTACGCAACTCTGCCAAGTAACTGGGGTCCGAATAAGCGGACAACCAGTGACAGGAACATGGACGGACACGCACTTTTCGTACCCTCCAGAAAGCTCATAAAACTTCTTGGGATCGGAAATCAAGATCTCCGCAACCTCGTCTATGGAGGGCTCGTTCTTCGAACCACATGCACTCAGAAACCTATTCGCGACAGGCCCAAAATTGACAAAGACGAACAACTTGGAATGGAATTCGCCTTTGGTACCATCGCCGAGGTAACACTGAGTAGGCGTAAGCCATCGCAATGGTTGAGCGCCTGAACCCTTTGTGGGGACGATCGGCAGCTTCGAGAGTATGGTCAACTGGGATTGGGTGAAACCTATCACATGCCGTGAGAGAATCGAAATAAAGCGCAAGACGATCGCTCACTTGAGATGCGCTCGGCCAGAATCTCAAACCACTGCCGCGCTGTCGCTTCGTTGGGTGGTGGTGATTTCTCCATGAGGGAGAGGAGCATTGATGTAGGGGGGTGAGGTTGTATGCCGAGTTTACCAACCGCAGCTTCTCGACAACTGTCTTGAACGACTGAGAAGCCGAGTACTTTCCACTGACTCCCAGAGAAAACCTAGATTGGGAGAAGTAACCATGTTAATGATTAATAGAGATAATATGATACTATGAGAGTAACGTACCTCGCCCAGCTTTCCCAATTGGGTACCATCCTCACTCTCTGAAGGAATAAATGCTATGTGCCCGAAGTTGTCTGGATTGTAATCCGGGTATTTAGAAGGAATATTATCGCACAGATATTTGAAAGCAATCGTGCGAACAGCGATGTCCGAGGAAGAACACAGCGTCACCGTAGTCTCCAAAGGTGGAAAGCGACGCAACCCGAGCCGATAGAGCAGCTTGGCTATCGGGCCATCAGGTCAGTCGCCTTTCAATGGTGGTGCAAAGTCCAGAACCAACCTTCTTCTGAGTTATTCCGCCACTTGGGCTTCTCCCCCCAATCAAGGACAGGAAGTTGCAATTGCCGGAAGATAGCTACAGGCTCATAGAGCTCTCGAGCACAATAGCGAGGTTTCTTCTTGCCCGCAGCCGGCGGTGCACCTTCCTTAGTAAACGCTGCTGTTGATGCCAGTCTGGCGAATTCTTCCGTGGTCAGAGTATCCCGCACCTGGACAAGATAGCCCACGAGGTCGGAGATACTCCAATCTCCCGTCTTCACCATCCTACGTACACAGCTGTAGTCATGGAACCAATAAGGCCACGTTGACTTACCGATCGAAAATAAGCTGGAGATCGACGTGTTTCCGGACACCGATAAATACGAGTAGTTTCTCCATCTGGCCCTTGATGACAAGACCCGACGGAAACTGTACCAGCGGAAGATCACCAAACAGCGTCATGTTGGTGTTGGGGAAATAAGAGAGCTCCGGGGATACTAGGCCGCAAGACGTTGGGATACACTTCTTGCCGGCGAACACCTTCTTTGCCGAAGTATGCATCTCATTCGATAGCGAAGACCATATACGAGATAGAATCGTCAGTACACGCTCAGCCCAGTCAATCGACTTGGTAAAGTCGTGATCCGGATTCGCCGACATGACATTGGGTTGGGAGATGTGTTGTAACCAGTCAATGATAGTAAATTCGGCCCAGTGGAAACCCGTCAACTCGGAAGGGGTAAAATGTTTGGTGACATTCAAGGGCATGAGGGTCACGGGAAGTGGTCCGTCCAATGGGATATGAGTACCAAGCGTCTTGGTATTGATGAAATACTGTACTGATGACAGCGGAAGTACTCTTCCATCTGCACTGCTGAGGACCGCCGCATTCAGCAACTGTACACGGATCTGAGCCATATTGACATCAGTGCCATCTTGCTTAAGGCCGGTCCACCATTTAAGACAAGCAATGAGTTCCTCTTCGCTAAGAGGATGTTGCCGTAATTCTTGCAGGACATCGACAAAGGTTATAGAAGAGAGCATGCCTTGAGCTTGCAGGGCTTTGATAGTACGCGCACCTTCCTGGATAACGGATTGCGGCAAAACTGGGAGGTGCTTAAGGAATTTCGAGAAAACGGGGTCTAATTCCTTGATATCAGGAGCCCCACGAATACCAGCAGATGAGAGAAGCCTCATGGGCAATGTCGAACATCCATAGAACGAGGTTTCCAGCAACCGCGACACCTCCGATGAGGGAGTAGAGTGATGGAAGGTGAAAAATTTGAGAACATGAATAAAACGCTGAAGGAGCCAATCCTCCAACTCCTGTGGTGGACGGAAGTCTGGCATACCATTAGATTTGGCTGCACCTTCCCACAATTTCTGGATGTTGGAGAGCTCCAATTCGTACGCCGCACGAGCCAGGAATCCCCCAACATACAGCAGTTCTTTATTCCAGACTAGAACAGACTAAGCAGGTGTCAGAAGGTCGTAAAGAGCTGCTTACCTGCAACATTCCTGTCACTGAGAGGGGTCGCATGAAGATATATATGATAAGACTAGATCACACGCTTACACAAGATCTATTGATTCACGCTCGACGGTCGGGATGAAGCGGGACGCCATATGGCCACCGATACCTGTCGTTTGACCCGTAGCGTGTCCCTATGTAGAGAAATTAGTGAAAGGTGGAGGTTGAAAAGACGTCGACGCAGACAATGAAAATTCGCGTATGCCCGACCCTAATGCAACGTCAGCCAATACGCAAAGTGAGCGTTGGTATTGCAAACCCATTCAAATCCCCACGAAGACCCTGGAAAATACTTCCACATGCCACCGGCTGGTTCTTGTCATCGGAAAGACTCTGGTCATACTCATCTTTCCCAGTCTTTGTATGAAATATGATAAGTTTTCATGAGGTGACCTGAAAGCATCGAAACACCCACATAAATCAAATCATATTTGAGCCGTGCAGGGGGATTCTTCTTTGTAGACCGGAGGAGTTCAGCAGAGAGTTTCTTGTCCACCTTGACGTCCACCTCTGCAGTGAACACAGTGAGGGTCACGTTCACCTCATGGAACTCTGTCGGATCTTTGGGATGCTGTGGTGGTAACGCTGGAGTCTCAGGCTGATGTGTCGATTGACTCGTAAAGACAGAAACAAGGGAAGAGAAAAAGCCGCCTGTAGGCTTGCGTGGCTCCAAGACCTCTAGTAGTGGTCGTTTCTCAGTCCCAACAGCATAAACAGCATGCATGACCTCTGCCTTGATCCTGATGGCTAGTTAGGGTTGATGATCAGTATGCACAAAGACAGCATGGAGAAGACTCACGGTTAGATTGCATACTTTTGATATTCATGATATTCGACTGGCTGGATCGTTTCAATCCTCTGGGAAGGTCGACAGCTTTAGCCACCCCAGGTGACTTCTTGACGTGGCCAATGCGATGCTCGTCAAAATGCACGCTGACATCGTTGAGGTGAACCATGAATGTGATTGACGATACAAGAAATCGCATAAAGTCAAACGCCGGCGGTATAGGACCAGCCTCTCGGAGCGTCATTTCGAACGTTGTCCATGGGTCTACTGTTGCTTTTGAAGGGAGATCACCGCGACGGACATTCAGCTGATAGATGATATTATGAGGGGAAGAATCGGTGTGTTGGAGAATAATGATACCTGATCCTTGTTATCTTTCCAATAAAATTGCATTCCATGTCCTGAAAGGAGGTTAAACCATATAGTCCCAAAGACATAAAATACTGTACCTCCAGACGATACAAACGGATTCTCCGTCACCGAAAATAAGCTGTAAAATCCTAATCGAGCATTCGTCCACCGCCGTGTCGACAGAGACGTTTTCACTCACCAACACCAAACGCGCCAATCTTCTCCTCGTCAGGGTTTCCCTCAGCTAGGTTAACGCGAGACGCATTAGAGGACGGACATTTCAAATATAAAAGTGGGTCAATCACCGATCTTTCGTAGTCGCGCCCAATCCTCGTCTCTAAAGGTGATTCCATTGTTTCTAAATGTCCATTGGGCGACCTTGATCAAAGAGAAGTCAATAAAGGAGCGTACCGAACGACATAACAGCACCGAGTACACGTACATGGGTAGACTTGAGATTAGGGAGAGAAGGTACATCGATATTTCCTGGCTCGTCGTCCTTCCGACGTAGGTATGCAGCAGTCTCGAAGCGAATTTCAACTGCGGACGACCGAGCGTCGTCTGAGTTCTGGAGCAGTTCCCGGAACACTGACGCCGTCAAGAGTCTGAAATTGAGAAGGGACCACCGCGAAACGTCACCAGGATGTCTCACCAGTGAACTCGCCAGAGTAGCGCGCAAGCACCTTGTCGATCAATGCACGTTGGTTAACTTCTACCGACTCATCTTGTCCAGTTAGCCACTAATACAGTCAAGAGTCGGTGAGAAGGTAGGACTATAGACGACTATGGTGGACACACCAATGCATTACGGTCGTGAGCCATGTGTCGTAGGTTCAACGTCGAGAAAGCCCGCTACTTGTTGTCTCACTGCGTGAATTAATCAAAGTATATAGACCAATATATTCTTTCAGGCAGGAAAGACCAGGGTATCGATAGACTGGCGTGGGTAGTCGTGAGCTTGTCAGTTGCGACGCCGTTGAAAAATTGAAAGTGGTGAACGAAGTGTACTTTACAGCCCACAGGCTTTATGTATTATATGTTACGTAATTTGTCTCCATAACGGTCCACTTTCGATTCTATTGCTTGAGAGCAAAAACGATAGACGCGACTTTTTTCTGGTTATAAAGGATACAGAAAAACCAGAGCTTGAAAGGCAGGAAGGCGGAGACCCCCGCACGGGCATGGGCGAAGCAATAGAAAGCCTAATCAGGACTACTAAAGCACCAGGGAAGCACCAACGATGCAAGTTCATGGATAACAAACAGCCGTAACCATCGCTGATAAGTCCACCAATCCTTCTCAATTCTCAATCGGTTCGGCCTTAGCCGCCTTCGGTTCTCTCCTCATCGCTCCTGCTTTCTGGGTTGTCTCTCCTGGTCCTTCCTTTTCCTCGGTGGTTTCTTCCCAGCGGCGAGCTGGGGCTCAGTATCCTTCCTTGTGGATCTCTGGTCGAAGCGTGTAGGTTGAACGGCTACCTCGTTGCTTGCCATTGGTAGACTCTGATCGACATTCTGGCGCGCACTGTCCTCCGGAACTTTCCTTGGATATCTCTCTCGAGTGCCGGGAGGAGGCTGAACTTGACCGCCCTTATCCTCCTCACGCACGATGTTCTCACTTGGTGTTTGTTGACCGACGGCTGGACGCGAGGAGCCCTTCAACGTCTGTTTTCTTGGTATCCTTGGCAATTTCCCCCAAGAACGTGGAAGGTGTTGGTCATTTTCATTCTCTTCATCTCGCGGAGGCTCCTTGTTAACATCAGAGAATCGGAGACCCTCCTTGTCAGCCACAGCAAAACCTTCCTTATGGTGTTCATACCTGTGAGGCTGGGGAGTGTGGTGGGTCTGAGGGGTCCTGCGGAGAAGATGAATCTAGGGGGTTAAGGGGCCCCTCATCAATACTAATCTTGCCGCCCGAACCGGCTTCGCAGTCACGATTGGACTCGGTTGGACTCGGGTTACTATTCCCCGGGGAGTGTGGGTCTGAGAGGCCCTTCGGGGATGGTGAATTCAGAGGGTTAAGGGGCACCTCAGCAATACTAACCTTGCCGTCCGAACCGATTCCGGAATCGCGGTGGGACTCGGTGGGACTCGGGTTACTATCTCTCGGGGAGTGTGGTGGGCCTGAGGGGTTCGGCGGGGATGGTGAATCCGGAGGATTAGGAGATTTCTCAGGACCGATTTCGGAGTCGGGCTTGGGCATGGTTGGACTCAGGTTACTACTCGGGGGGTTTGATTTGCCGAAGACGCTAGGGGTTCTCCATGTCAGCACGCCCTTTAGACAAGAGTTTGACGAGAAACGATTCACCTCTTTATGGCTCCCCAAAGTTGATACTGAATAGCATGACTTGTACGTCATCGTTGTCGGTAGAAGGAGTAGAGAACGAACCGCACGATCATCGAGCCACTCAGCCAGACTAACTGGGTACTTGACGTCCTCCAGACCTGTTTCCGGTATTGATACGATGCCATCTGAGAAGCCATCTTCCACAGCTATGATCATGCTTTCCAGCATGAGTGATATACGGTCTGGCATGGTGCTGAATACCACCAGTGACAGGAGTGTGGTGAAGCGGCCCGTCAACACCTCAGTCGTTCCGTCTTCTATTAAGAACAGTACTGCAACACATAGATCAGATTTGGCAGGGGGCCGCGCCCCCTCCACCACTCAGTACTCGGGGTTTGACGTGCAGTGAAACATGTGGTTGTTAATCGGCAGCTTACTGCGTGGCATGAGAGGATGACGATAGCAACTCAGGCTAGTACATATGTGTGTGCGTAGGGAGGCATCAAAGGGCTATTCATGGGAACGGTACATCCCTCGGATCCTAACCCCTTTGTAGATTTCCAGGGCACATTCTTAAATGATTGGAATGGTGTCACAGTATTATTCTGAGTCATATCCCGGTCCCCTTTTTCATGCGAGTTATTGAACTTATTCTAAAATCGAACCCGGTTGATCCGAACAACTTGAAGGTCGAATTCCGACCTGGATCTAAGCGCCGGGCCCGTGTCATCTGGCGAGGCCTTGCGTCGCACAGAAAATGACTACCATGTTGACGCCGGCCGTGAGTAACGAGGCTCAACAGCATAAGTCACTTTCCCTCAGGGACTCATTCCATTCCAACAAGGTTCAAGGAAAAGAATCACCGGCAGTCCCCGTTGGCTATGTATGCTGCCTGCATGTAAACTGAACGGGCAGCGGAGCCGATTATTACCTTCGCTTCCCCACTCAGTATTGATCGGAACCGAACAACATCGAAATGAATGTGAATACTAATCAATGGTATCGTTGTGGTTCAAATGATCAGACAGATTCGCTGATGAGCTTGCCTTGCAATCCTCAGGAGTCCTGTAGCACCCTGCGATGAGTCCTTAGAGCCGCAGGGCCACAACCACTGGATATGCCTAGGCCAATACCCCGGAGTTCCGGAAAGGCCGGCGGCGAGCCAACAACTAGTCGTGGCGTCTATCCGGCTGGCATGGAAGCAGCAATGCTGGGGCCTTGCTGTAGCCACTGCACTTCTCGTGCACAGACTGCATACCTCCCCTTCACAACATGCCCTCTATTAGGTACGACACAAAAAAAAAAGTTTCTTACACTTGTTTCTCAACCGTCGAGCCAGCGCTACCCAAATTCCTCCCTCCACCCGTCAACTTCAAGGAGGTCCCTAGTTTCGTCATGCTAAACACCATCGCCAAGTGGATATATGCCCACCTGAGAGGCCTATTCTTCTGTGGATGTTGCAACCCCGAACTCAGCAACCCAATACCAGACCTCGACATCGCTGGCCGGAATAGTCAGGACACTCACCTCATCAACCCTTCCGACGTGGCATTGGAGACACCAAAGGCCCCCATGAGCGAGAAATGTAGCCACTCAGTGTCGAATGATAGTGCCGGTAATCAGAGTGGAATGGCCCCTGCTTCTCAGGATACAGCGGCCCAAGGCATGCGGCCCAACGGGACGGACCAGCTTCCCGTTCGACAGGACAACGTGATGCAGGTATGGACTCGAATTCCGTCGGCACATCTTACTGAACTCGCCATCCAGCCCGACACGCCGTCTTCGGAAATGGATATGCTGAACCGTTCCACTCATCAGGAGATGTTGGCACAACACCCCCAACTCGTGAGCGGTCTCCCTGGAGTGAACGGAGTGGAGTCGACTATCCCGCCCAGTATAGTGGAAGGAAGCGACGAGACACTGGACAGCCAGAATCCCGCTGTTCCTCAACAGGTATGGGCCTGATTTGCGCATAAGGTGTTTGCGGGGCTGACGATGCAGAAATGGGTATTCAGTACAACGTGGTGCCTTTGGAGATGGATGACCAAAAGCTCGCAATCGGGCGAAAGACACCAGAGAGTCAACTCGACACGTGGCAGATGCAGGGGGACGTGGCATATGGCCCTTCCCAAGGCCAAGTCACTGATGACAGTGCTAGCCTGCTGTTGTCGACGGCGAATGGCCAGAATCATTCGAACCTTCCTGTCAGTGGGAAGTTGCCAAAGAAACCGGATGATGAGCCTCCGCAGATTTTTGAGGAGAGACTACCGAGAAAGTTGACGGCGATGGTGGTGGAGACCATGGAGGATACTCAACCTGTTTGTGTTACTAACGACAGAGTCCCGGAGGTGGAGGATGATCGCTCTCCGCAGATTATTAAGGAGAGACCACCGAGAAAGAGGGTGGTAGTGGAGGAGATTGTAGAGAATGCTCAGCTTTCTCATATCAGAACTTGAAGGTCTGGCAAGAGACTGTTCGGGTTAAGGTGATCCAAACTTAGTCACGACATGCACATGCCATGATCATATGTCATTGTTCCATGTTTGTTGTCCCCACGTAATTTGAACGTACATATGTCTCCCGATGGACTTGTCATAGTTCTATCTAGTCAAGTGTTGACATGACCGTGTCCTCACTGTTAATCATGCCGCCTCACCCTGCCCTCGACCAATCGCACACAAATATCAACGCGAACGCGAAAAAATGTGCTCGCTTTCACGTTTGCACACCTCACCATCATCACCCCACCGCTGCAAGTGGTAAGCACGCGTGCGCGCGCAGCGATGGTCTGTATATGCCCACATGCACAGGCGCAGTGGATGAGCGAGGACGAGGAGCGGCCAGGGCGAGCAAGTATGCAAGTGAGCGCGTACGTGCACGATGCACGATGCGTGGGGGAGCGAGGTCGAGCGAGCAGACGCGTGGACGAGGGCGAGTGCGTGGCAGTAGGGACGGCCTCAGCCAACGCGCTCGCATACAAGCGTAAGTGTGACCACAAAGACATGTTCGCGTTCACATTCGCACGTTCAAAGGTCATAGTGGGTGCGGGCGGGCAGGCAGGCATATGCACACGCAAACGACACGAGGGAGGGTAGACAAAGCGAGCGAGCGGGGGGTGGACGACTCACGAGTGGGCGTGAGAGGTGCATGGCGGTGGAAACAGCCTGAGCCAACGGAGTCGCGTACAAATGCGAACATGAACACGAAAACATGTGAACGGGTCATAGTGGGTGGGCGCACAACGCAAACGACGCGAGTGAGAGTGAAGCTTTGAAGGGTGGGCAGAGCAGCTTGAAGCAAGCAATATATGCGGGCGGTCCACGTGATATGTGTATTTGTGTAAGAAATTTTGATCAGGTGATATAACGTGCACTGAGTGGTGTTGAACGTTGCTACAAATTGTAGTACCTTAGGTAGTAGGCTCCTCAACCACACCGGTGTTACACATGATGGGTGTAGGACTAAATCTTTGTGTAGACAATGGTAGAAACTTTGGAGATCCTTACTACAAGGATATCCAGCGTACATACAAATGGGGGACAAGTACAATACAGCGAAATAGCCGGAAGACGCACAAGTACCATTACCTCTTGCGAAATGAGGATATGTTGAACCAACAGCCTGCAATCGACAAAGATTATTCAAGCCTATAATGTGGGCGGCGAACGAACCACACGGGCAAAGTTCATGTTTCAAATTCGACCGTCACTGGGATTCTGAGGCGCGAGTTAGAAGATACCGCAAGACAGATCTACGGAAACTCACCGTCGTGGGCCCTCCTGGAAACAGAGTTCAATCAGCAGACTGCAAGGGGAATGGCTTCGCGACTTACCTTGGACTTCCAGCCTAACTGTGCTTGAAGTTCGGTGAGCCCAAACAGTAGAACCACATCATAATCTAGTTGGTAGTAGACCTGGCCGGAACCCGTCTTCTTCATAACTAGATCCTTCGCAGCCGCGCTTAGATCTGCATGGATAGTACAAAATGGGGAGAAAGCAGCTGCAATGCTCCACGTCAGAACGAGGATGCGGAGCAAAGAAGTGGAAGGAACTCGCATTGATCTTGGTCTACCCATTTTGGGTCGGATAGACTGCCTCTATAGCACGCAAGGCGCACAAGCTGCATCCCAAAGTCTTTTGGATTGTTTTCCGTAAGCGAAAACGATTCCCGAAATTCCATTTCCTCGCGAACGCGAGCACCCTTTCAATAAGATTCAACTCTACGTTGATATCTCACAAGCCACTCGACGGATGAGGCCTACCTTGCGAAGCTTCGACTCAAAATATCCTGGAACGTAGCAATCGCCTGTCGGATCTACTTCCCATTGGCGCTTCCTGCGAATGTGTTCTTCGTCGTTTGCCTTGACGGGTAGCGCACAAATCACACCATATGAAGCGCGTGCGGCTCGCGAGGCAACCAGATGGTTATCACGATCAACGTGAGATAACACCGCCCCATTAGCAACCGCCTTGTTGCTGAAAACGCGTCAGAAGAAATTTACGAGCACGTTAGACAAGCACGCACATATGATTGTCCGGACGGCAAATTTTGATGTTCCTCTCCTTGAAATACGACTGCAGTCGAGACCAGAGCCAGTCGTTGGTTGAGAGCCCCCCGACAAGGAATGCCGTCTGAAAATGTGGATAAATATAAATATGATGGATTATTCAGAGAAGGTAAAACCTACAGTAATCGGCGTCGTAGCGGATTTCTGCTGTTGCTCGAACGCGTCAATGATGGCGTCAACGGAATCATTGAACAGGCCAGTGGCTTCTCCACTAGAGGATATAAAATCAGACAATCAGTGGCGATGGCGTAGGTCGAACGAAGTCCTACCCCGACAACTTCAGCTTCCCAAATGCGATGCTATATTTCGAATTAGTGGTGCGGCGCCCGGCAACCCTGACATAAGCCGGTTCCTCATCACTCTTGATGACGAGTTTCGTTGAGTGGTCGAATTCGCGTGTAAACTCATCTATTTCATCGGCGCTGGAGTGCTCCCAGCCTTCAAGTTTTCCTGTTTATAGAGTTTCTCGGTTCGTCACTGGCAAGGGAACAGAAGGAACAGACCACCAACGTTGTAACAGAGCCCTAGCCCGGCGAGTAACAAAGACTGAACCCTGCAGTCGACCTAACAATCGATATGGTGGGATAAGTAGGACTTCTATTGTCTGTAATAGCTACGTACACTCAGCTGCAGCAATCTCATCGCAGGAGATCGGGTTGGGAGTCACAGAAAACATACTTAAGTCGATGGTCCCACCGCCAGCGTCGATGATCACGACTCCTCGGGGAGCGGTTTGGTTAGCTGTCTCCGCGCTCAGAAGGTTTGAGACGCAAAAGTGAAGGCTTGCTTCGCCCTCCGTTAACATGTGGACACGAGATTGACCCTCAGGTGTAGTGGGGATGAGGCCGGCATCCGCAATCGCCCGACGGTATAGCTGTTGTTGTACACCTTCCCAGCCATTTGGATGAGTGAAGATATACTCAATGGAATCATCGATGGATGACCAGCTGAATGCGAGATGGCGTTCCTGAATGTAAGTCTTGGCACACTGGAAGAGATACTTGATGAAATCTGTAAGAACGACGACGGCAGGTTTTCCGGGGGGGAGTGGGGGTAAATCATTGTCCTGTTTAATAGAGGAGGCTAAATGCTTCGGACGAAGGTGAAGCTTCCACCTTGATTTCATGAACGAGTATAAGTTCCACGAATGTCTCAACGTGGTTAAGAACCAACCATTCAGCTTTCGTCCATCCTTCAGTCAGCGCCGCCTCAGTTTTGCCTTCGGCGAGCACCTCAGCGCCAGCCGCCATGACATTACCGTTCTTATCGTAGTACAAGAGGGATGGTACCTTCGCGTCACCGCGGACCAGTTCCTGCGAAGGAAATCTAAGGCCAGTCAAGACAGATCAATAGAAGGAAATGAAGAACTCGCCTTGTGACTCCAAGAATCTCAGGAACTCGTCCTCGTTCAAGGATACAGTATGAGATACCGCTAAAGGTCGTACCGATATCGAACGCAATAACGAGTTTAGTAGAACCAGTGTATGGTTTGAGGTCTGGCATGGCTTGCTAGTTTGAGAGAGGAGAGTGGACGAGAGAGAGTTTATGTGCCAGTGACCATAAAAGCACCGCAGAGTACGATAAACTTTCAGGGCCAGTGCTAGATGGTGAACGAGAAGCGTTTTGCTGTCTACATACAACCTCGTGGTGGTTAAACACTCAAGATCCCATAACTTACCGGATCTGACGACCGTCTTTCATGCTCCATGCTGACACCGTTTGCAATGATTCCCAATCAAGCATCACTGGAAAACTCACCACTGTCACTTTTTAAATTCCGTACTTCGAAAAAGCGCCGGGAGGTATTCCAGAAGACTTTCGATCAAACTCTTCTTAAAATCCCCTCTGCCCAACCTGGTGGACAATCACGCGCACGTGCACGTGTTGGCGATATGCATGCACAGGAACGTGTGCAAGAAGGGCAAGAGACACGGCTAGGATGACCATGAAAATGGAACCATGCTGGGCATTGTAGTAACGCTGTGCATGGGAGTAGGGCAACCGCAAGATGGGGATGATGAAACCTTATTCCCCCATAGCCACAATTGTTCGCAAACAAAGGTATTCGTTCCTTCGGTACGCGCCGCGTTTCTGCCGCGATGGATAACTCAAGTGTCTCTAGCCGGAAGATGACTTTAAAAATAACATACGATCTCGCCGTCGTCTACAGATGGGCTGATAAACGCACTGGAATAAACGCGTTCGGAGCTGAACACCAACATGTGGTACTTCGAGGAGCGGTTGTCTCTGCTGGCTGTTAGTTGCGCGTGGTCCCTTCCGTCGTACACCTGTCCAGGATTATATATAACTCTTCACATGTAGGGCATGCGATGCCAAAGTTGACAATCGAATATATTCAGGTGTGACTTGTAGCGGATCTCCTCTGGCTCTGAATGGCAGGTGGCTTGGCCGCAGTCGTCATTCGCTAGTCTGGTGACTAGCCCGTCTAAAAGAGGTAGCACAAGGCATACCGCATAGACCGACGATATTCCTTGCGCTACCTCTTTTAGACGGGCTAAACTAGTCATTCGCAGTATGAGTGCGACGAGTGTGTGGCGCTGTTGTGGAATAGATGGTTCACATGACACGGGCAGCTTGTGACAGAGTTCCTCCAAAAAAAAAGCGCTGAGCTTGCGTTGCTTTGACAATGTTTTTCGATTGGCTGATCTGTGAATCGTCATGTTTGTGGAATGCGTATCAGGCGTGTTACTTCGGGGTTTCGAGCCTTTTCCTTTTCAAAGTTTTCATGACGCTAGGCCCTGGGGAATTTAGCAAATAGCATCGACAACTGATCACAGTGCTGCCACATGTAGCTGCGCATGGTAGATAATAGAGATTCACTAGCTGGCAGGAACAAACCGTTACTTGGGTGTGCAATTTTTGTTGATCAAACAATGTTTTGAACATTTTTCATAAATTATGCTGTCCTTATCTTTCCCAATCACGTCCTAGTAGGTGTTATACTTAAAAGCTGAAACGTTGACCCCCGGTCAACCCCATTTTCAAAGTCTCATCCACTAGCATTCAAAGATCATCGATGATCGATGTAAGTACTCTTTGTGATCCTTGGGTGATCATTACCATGACCCAGGTCTCCAGGAGATCCTTGCCCTCAAGTTTCAGAGTTTCTCCCATTATTCAATGTGACTAGGTTCGCTATCATAACGACGACTATGGACGTTGCATCGGGAGCGCCCATGCCAGTACAATGGGTCACGCTGCATGTACATTGTTTCATTCCGCACAGCTCGCTCTCAGCCCTGTCCACACACCTTTTGCATGTCCTCATCGCTTTCCAGATCCAAAAAGAGCCGAATATTGAAAACCAAGGCAGTAATATCCCCGCTCACTAAAGGTCTCCGTCCGACTTTGCAGTGCGATCGCAGCCCCAACGGAACCACTCACAATCGACTCTCAAGTGTCACCCCTCCCCCTTATCCATCCCCCCAATATATTGTTCAGAGAAGGTATGTCCCTCTCGAATCCTTGGTGTACACAGTTCAAATGTTAGTTCGGGAAGCAGACATTGGGTTCTCCTGTTATGATGAGTTCTATCAGACAGATCCACCGATTGCAGTCAACGTCGCAGCTCCCGTCCGACCTTGGCCACACGGACCAAGACCAGTGGGTAAACAACCAACCCCGCACGCACGCACATAGTGCACAGTCCAGTGGACTTGCTACTCCCATGGCGAGGTATCTATCCGAGGTAATGGAACATACATTTTTGACGAAACACAACACCCCAACTCATTCTCATACACCCCACCAAAGGTCGACGTTAGGGCCGGGAAACTGGGCCCCTTGCAAGGTGGACGCAATAATGGGCAGAAAGCAAGATCTCGCAACCTCTTAGCAGCTATATTCGCTCCTTTTAGGCGCACAGCCGCCAATAACGAAGAGCAGCTTGCAGCTGCACATGTGAAAATTGATCAACTCGAGCAAGACCTTTCCGTGCTCAAGAAGCGTTTTGCAAACCTGGAAGGCGCGGGTTACTCCCGGTCCTCGGCCGTGGATATTTTCCAGCCTGAGGGCCTCCAGAGGCCGGATGTGACAATGTCGCAGAGCAGTGATTCCTCCACTGAGGATTACAAATCTGAGCACGCGGCAACTGATTTGGTCGTGCAAGTATGCCTTCGACGTGCAACACTCTATCCAGGCTGATATGATGCCTTTGGGGCTGGTGATTTAGGTACAG